>OY992876.1:381320336-381550018 GCA_963921405.1 Cepaea hortensis | reverse complement strand
CCTCCACCTCCTTCCTCCACATCTCTCCTCCTCCCTCTTCCGCCTCCTCCCTCCTCATCATTCCTCCTCCTCCCTCCTTCTTCTACCTCTTCCTCTCTCCTCTTTCTCCATCCACCTCCTCCCCCTCCTCCTCTATCCTCTTCCTCCCTCCTCCTCCCTCTTCCTCCTCCTCCCTTCTCCTCCTTCTCCTCTTTCCCCCCTCCTCCTCCTAATCCTTCTCCTCCCTCCTATTCCTCCCTACTTCTCCTCCTCCCTCCTTCTCCTCTCTCCGCCTATCTCTTCCTCCCTCCTCCTCCTCCCTCCTCCTCACTCTTCCCTCCTCCTACCTCCTCTCTCCTCCTACCTCTACCTCCTCCCTCCTCCTCCTTCCTCCACATCCCTCCTCCTCCTCTTCCTCCTCCTCCCTCCTCATCATTCTTCCTCCTCCTCCTTATCCCCTCCTCCTCCCTCCTCCTCCTCCCTCCTCCTTCCTCCTTCTCCCTCCTCCTTCAACCTCTTCCTCTCTCCTCCTTCTCCTCCACCTCCTCCCTCCTCCTCTCTCCTCCTCCCTTCTCCTCCCTCTCCCTCCTCTCCCTCCTCCTCCTGCGTTCTCCTCCTCCCTCCTTTTCCCTCCTCCTCCCCTCTTCCTCTTCCCTTCTCCCCCTCCTCCCTCTTCCTTCCTCCCCCTCCTTCCTCCTCCTCTCTACTCCTCCTCCTCTCTCCTCCTCCTTCCCCCTCCTCCCCTCTTCCTCCTCCTCCTCCCTCCTCCTTCTTCACCTCTTTCCCGCCCTCCTCCTCCTCCCTCCTCCTCCCTCCTATTCCTCCCTACTCCTCCTCCTCCTCCCTCCTCCTCCCTCCTCCTCCTTCCTCCACACCCCTTCTCCTCCTCTCCCCTCCTCCTACCCTCTTCCACTTCCAGTCCCCTTCCTCCCTCTCCCTCCTCTTCCTCCTCCATCCGCCTCCTCCCTCTTCCTCCTCCTCCTCCCTCTTCCTCCTCTTCCCTCTTCCTCCTCTTCCCTCCTCCTTCCTTTTCCCTTCTATTCCTCCCTACTCCTCCTCCTCCCTCTTCCTCCTCTCTCCGCCTATCTCTTCCTCCTCCCTCCTCCTCCCTCCTCCACCCTCTTCCTCCTCCCTCCTCCTACTCCTCCTTTTTCTTCTTCTTCTGCTGCTGCTGCCGCCGCTCCATTTACCCAAGTTAATTGTTGGGGGAATATGTGCTCTTTCTAATGCTTTTTGTAAGTTGGTCTTCGTTTACCTAAGGTTGTTCTAACCGCAACCAATAATGATTAGACAGACAGACAGACAGACAGAGAGGGACGGACAGACAGACAGACAGACAGACAGACAGACAGACAGACAGACAGTCGGGAACGGGAACTTATATGAATTAAATGAGATGCTCTCCATCAGGGAATGGGCGAAGCCGGGCCGGGTCAGACAGACAGACAGACAGACAGACAGACAGACAGATAGATAGTCGGGAACGGGAACGGGAGCTTATATGACTACTTATATGAATTAAATGAGATGCTCCACACCAGGAGCCAGGCGATGCCGGGCAGGGTCAGACAGACAGACAGATAGACAGACAGACAGACAGACAGACAGACAGACAGACAGACAGACAGACAGACAGACAGATAATCGGGAACGGGAACTTATATGACTACTTATATGAATTAAACGAGATGCTCCCCACCAGGGACTGGGTGAAGCCGGGGCAGGTCAGCCAGACATACAGACAAACAAGCAGACAGACAGACAGACAGACTGATAGATAGATAGATAGATAGATAGATAGATAGATAGATAGATAGATAGATAGATAGATAGATAGATAGATAGATAGATAGATCCCCGCAAGGGACTGGGCGAAGCCGGGCCGGGTCAGCTAGTGTATATATATATATATATATAAAAGCAAATTATCCCTAGATCAGGAAATCAACATCCGGATTGGTAAGGCAGCAACAACAATGAACAGGTTAAGAAAAAGAGTCTGGGAGAACAGGAAGCTTACTGCCAAAACAAAAGTCCTTGTCTATCAAGCCTGTGTCCTTAGTACTCTTCTCTATGGCAGTGAAACCTGGACAACTTACTCACACCAAGAGAACAATTTAAACAGCTTTCATATGCGGTGTCTGCGAAGAATTCTTGGTATTAAATGGCAAGACAAAATCACAAATACTGAAGTATTGGAAAGATCAGGTTGTGTGACAGTTTATTCCATGCTCAGTCTTCGTAGACTTAGATGGATAGGACATCTTAGGAGGATGGATGATGGTAGAATACCAAAGGATATCTTTTTTGGTGAATTACAGATGGGTAAGAGATCTCAGGGTCGGCCTCTACTACGATACAAAGATGTGTGTAAGCGGGACATGATTGATACAGGCATTGATAATGCACATTGGGAGCAAGTCGCCGCTGAACGTGTTGCATGGAGGGCAAATATCAGAAATGGAATAAAGTCAAAGGAGAAAACTATTGCAGAAAAGTCACACACCAAGCGTTTGAGACGTAAGATGGTGCATGATGGTGGAAATGACCACGTGTTCACATGCACCCACTGTGAACGGACATTTACAGCGCAAATTGGCCTTATCAGTCACACTCGCTACCGCCATAGTTAAAAGTTATTATGCCTTTTTAAAGCACAAACTATCGTCTGTCAAGACGGCAAGGTGCCAATGATGATGATATAATACAGTTATAAAATAAAAATACGCACACTGCGACAGAAGAAAGGACGTTTAGGTTATACAAATATTCACCAGGGACGGTACAACACAACCAGATGTAAAGAAAAAATGAAATTATAAAATAATATTAAAACATAACTGCTTGGTTGTCAAGACGGCGGCACAAAAGTTGAGTTCAGTTCGGTTTCGAAAGGTGCTCTTTTTCTACAAAAGTTGAGTTCAGTTCAGTTGTTCAAAGTGTCAAATAAGGAATGTGTGGCCAAACGTGTGCAAATAGTCAGATCATCATCATCATATGCCGTATCGATAAGCGATAAGCGTAGGCGGTCATGTTTCACCATTTCATGCTATAACCAGAGTCGTGGATCAGTTCAGTGTTCTTGTCTCGACCATACCACGTGGCCAAGCCATCCAGGTATTTACTTCTCTGCCTTCCCTTTGTTCTCTTCCCCTCAATCTTGCCAGTTCTTTCCAAGTTCTCCAACTCATTTCTTCTCATAACTTGACCAAAATATTGTGACTGTCGATGTGTAATTACTCTAATCAGTTTACGGTTTTCATTTGTTTCGTGTAGGACTTGGCCATTGTCAGATATGAATATAAAGAGAGAAGTCAGCAGAGTTATACAGTTGCACCTACAACAGTATTGATTCCTCCAAGGTGATAATTTAACTGTTCTTCCACACTATACACATGATCCCAAAGGGTCTGACTCCCATCTGTCTGATCGTGCTGCAGTACCTCATCAGGCGGTGCAGACCCGGCCATTTTGTCTGTTCGTTTTACAACACACCAGCGTGTCCTGGAGAGAAGATCCAATGGATGCTCTCTATGTTTGAATTTTTAAATGTGAAATTGATGCGTGCCATGCTGCAGGAATCATGCTCGTCTTCACCGTTCTCGGCATGGTCTATGAGATGTCGCAGCACAGAGACTGCTGTATGCGAATAGAATACACTACGCGGACAGTTTGCACAGCTAGGCAACAGATAACATTACGTACAACAAACACTTCATGAGACTATCACCTGACAGAGGGGAAGCCTCACTGTCGATGTCTGCTACAGACCAGACACAGTGTAAACAAGCAGCAGCAGCACAGCAGTAGCAGCAGCAGTTATGTCGACCCAGAATTGTGAAATAATATTCTGAAAATAGTCTAGAAAGGAAAGAGGCGTCGTGGAGATGAACTGTTCACCTCATATTGTCTGTCATGACGTCATATAAAGGCCTACTATGTGACACCCTGGTGTATCTGACATTGGCGTATTATCTTTTATCGAAAGATAAATAAATGCACCAAAATTCTTATGACGCTTTTCTCCCCCATACGCACGCTGTCAGTCAACACAACATACAGACCAAACATAATACATTGCAACAACAACCTGGAGAAGGCTTTGATTAAACCAGCCTTGCTGTCACTCATGTATGAATATGATTGACATGTCAACAAGTGACAACAAATGATCAAAGAGGATACTGAATTGAGAATGCGATAAAGAACACGTCAATTCACAAAAGCCAGAGAAGAACACCCGCCTCTGTTTGTTATGTTAACCTTTACATATCTCGGGGCATGCAGAGCGTGGGTTTGTGAATAGTTTCTGTTCATCATGATTTGTACAAGTGGTTAATATAGGGTTGCCAGACGTCCGGCAACAAGAGGACATATCCTCCCTTTTAGCCTAATATTCTCCGTCCGGTAGGCAAAGCTAAAACCTTTAAAATGTCCGGCTTTTCTTATATTTTATGTTATAAATTTTTATGTATTGTTGTTACAACTTACAATGTATCTACACTCTAGCGTATGTTTGTTTACATTGTTAAAATGTACAGTCTATATATTTCTGCGAACTAGTCGATTATAGTAATTCTAACTGTTATATGTATCTGGCTCATTACTCTTTTTGATATTTAATTTTCCTTCTTTATTAAAACCCATTGCTTAATCATATTTATTTAATTTTCCTATTTATACCAAATGTGAAACACCAAAGGAACAGACTCTTCCTCGACTCTGTAAAGGGCATCATTCTCACAAAGTACAATTTGAAGAAAAAGAAACCTGTGAAAAGTTTTATACATATGTGATTGCTAACGAGGATCTTCTACGAAAAGTTGGCTCCTCCGATAAATCCATCCATCCATTATGTATGTACCATGCCGATTTGCGTGGGCGGTCATGTTCCCCCATCTCACTCGATCACCAGAGTCGTGGATCCATCCATCCATCATGTGCCATGCCGGTAAACGTGGGCGGTCATGTTCTGCCATCTCACTCGATCACCAGAGTCGTGGATCAGCTCCGTGTTCCTGTCTCGACCATGTCATGTTGCCAATCCATCCAGGTATTTACTTCTAGGTCTTCCCCTTGGCCTGGTCCATTCGATCTTGCCAGTTGTCACTAAGTTCTCCAATTCATTTCTTCTCATAACACGCCCAAACAATTTTGACTGTCTACGACTAATGACTCTAATCAGTTTACGATCTTCATTTGTTTCTTGAAGGACTTGCTCATTGGTTTTTCTGTCCGTCCATGGTAGGCTATTCTTTGCATATTCCTCAGAAACCACATTTCCACAGCCATCAGCTGTTTTTCAGATTGACTGCTTATTGTCCACGCTTCACATCCATACAAAAGCACAGGTTGTATGAAGCACCTCAACACTCTTTTTCTCGTTTCAGTTGATATCTTTTTATTGGTCAGTATGTTTTTCATCTTGAAAAGGCTACCTTCGCAAAGGCAATTCTTGTTCTAATCTCTTCAAGGCATCTCCCATCAGACGTTATGACCGTGAAGAGATAACTGTATCGATTCACTTGTTTAAGAATATGCCCATCTACTCGTATACCACATTGTGGTATTTCCTTCTTCCCAGTGACGACCATAATCTGTGTCTTCTTAATATTCAGTTCTAACCCTAGTTGTTCAGTGTGTGCAACAACCACATCTACTAAATTTTGCCGGTTCTGTTCATTGTCGTGGATCAGCTCCATGCTTTTGTCTCGACCATGCCATGTGGCCAAGCCTTCCAGGTATTTAATTCTTGGTCTTCCCCTTGGTATGTTTCCTTCGCTCTTGCCAATTGTCACCAAGTTCTCGAATTCTGCAATTCATTTCTTGTCATAATATGCCCAAAAAATGTTGACTGTCAACGTCTAATGTCTCTAATCAATTTACGATCTTCATTTGTTTCTTGAAGGACTTGTTCATTGGTTTTTCTATCTGTCCATGGTATTCTTTGCATTTTCCTCAGAAACCACATTTCCACAGCCATCAGATGTTTTTCAGCTTGTCTGCTCATTTTCCACGCCTCACATCCATATAAATGTACAGGTTCTATATAGCACTTCATCAACACTCTTTTTTCTCGTTTCACTTGATATCTTTGAAACAGAGGTGAAAACAGGAGCAAGAACCACTTACTTCTGCTACGGTGATGTGAGGAGAAGAGCGCAATCCTGACTGCGTAGGACCAAAGAAGAAAATGAATAAAGAGAGAGAGAACCTCTCACCATCCTCGGTTAACAAGAATAGTAAAGAATTAAGTTTAAGAAGATCCAGGAATGAGCCGACAGGGAGTTGGACAAATTGTCTCCAATTCCAGACAAAGAATTACTCCGAGGGCTGTTCTAACACCAATGATTATATAATTAGAGTCTATCAACTAAACGACAAAGTAAGAATAACACAAGTATCATTTGTTTATTAAACTTCTAAAAGCAACAATAATATGCAGACATGTAGCATCAATAAAGAAGTTAGAATCCAGCGAAACCAAGCAGCAAAAATGTTAATCCAGCAAACAAAACTCCTAAGTATTGCAAAAGCTTCTACGCATAGCAAAACTTCTGATCCAGCAAAAACTTCCAATCTGCGAAACACTTCTAATATGCCAAAAAATATAAGTATAGCAAAAGCTTCAAGACTACTAAAGACTAATCTACCGAAACCCCAGGAAAATCTAAGATCTAAAACTAGAATTCTGGCTTTTCCTGTAGATATAAAAACCAACAAAAATACTATTAGGAAAAGACAAAAATCTCAACTTGATGACCCAACAAGACAACACCAACATTGGGTCGTTCTACGTAAGACAGACAATATTCTTGTACTTGTGACGGATAGACGCAACAAGATGCAACATCTTGTCACTTATTGATTAGATTCACTTACACCAGACATCACAAGCAAATGCCACATCTCAACACTGATTCATTTAACATGCATCAGACATTGCAAGCAAACAACATGTCAACACTGAATTGGGTTAACATTCATCAGACATTGCAAGCAAACACAACACCTCAACACTGATTTGGCTAATATACAACATACATTGCAAGCAAACAACATCTCAACACTAATTTAATTAACATGTATCAGACATTGCAAGCAAACAACATCTCAACACTGATTTGGCTAACATACATCAGACATTGCAAGCTGTCACACGACGTTCTTCATGATCAGTGCTCGATGTTGTTGACGATAAGTTTCGTGTGATGGTCGTTGTCTAGGTAACGATGCTCCTGGTGTGTCAATTGAGCTATCTAACTGTCTCTTAATCCAACTCACCCCTGCAGTGCACATTCACCAGTCATAAAACAAGATTGAGTTGGCGCACATAATCTTTTAATCCAGAAAGAACACGGACAAACGGAACATGTTTATACATCCAGAAAACAATGTAATCCATAGAATATAAATATCCTCCTCACAATTTAACCAGCACACATCACTGTCTTCTCCCGGCCTGCTGAATCTCAAATTCACAAGACATTTAGTCCAGCTACTATCCACGGCTAGATCTCCCACAATACGACCCACCCACTGGGTCGGAGCCTCTGCTCACTATGTAACCCACTCTGGGTTTTAGGACTCCCTTCACAGCTCGGAGAATCACACAACACAGTTCTCCGTCGACTACCGACTCGTTCGGTATCTAAAACTCAACTCCCCGAAGTCTCCTGACTTCAACACACAAATACACCATCTCTCGCCCCATCCACCCTAGGGGTCTTTCTCTACCCTCACTATTTTATTTCTCAGGACTGGCTGTTTTCTCATAGCCAGGTCAGTCACTTTACTGTCTCCCACTTTCATCTCCATTCTTTCTCATGCCCGGTCACTCACCTCATTGTCAATGACCCAGGCTTATGTCATCACCCCCCTCTTAAAAGAAAACTTCGTTTTCAAATATTGGGAGACTAAAACTTACTAAACATGTGACCCAGACATATTGCCTGGGTAGCCCTAAGTATGGCTCCTTGTCACTCTAGCTACCACCCTAAATAATACACCAAATGCTCATAGTACACTCCCATATTCCCCACACATACATACAACCATCTTTCTATCTTGTGTACCAATGCATGAACTAATACATCACATAATAATAATACATCATAGGAAACATCATATCTGTGTATCTGCATGTCTATTAACATCTTCAAAAAGACACAAGCTATTTGTGTACCGACCATATATCAGGTGGTTCTTTTCTTGCATCAACCCACCTCTGATTCCTGTCGATGCTATGTCTACCTTTCATGTACCCATGACTCATGGTACCTCTACAATTACAACACCTGTTTGCTATCCCTATCCCTGGGTCAGTAATGTCGCGAACACTCTTTTGACCTGACTCAACTTTCCTATCTGCATATTGCACCGGTGCACTTGAGTCTCTGTTTAGTCTGAACTCTTTATCCAATCTTGGCCCATATACCTGGCACCTTGCTTTCTGCTGCATACGCCTTATGCCTATGTGCCCTGCACATGCACTATCCTGAGCTGTTCTAGTATATCGGTCTCTATGTGTTAACGGTAATGCTCCTTGCCCACGTGCAGTTCCACTATCTGAAAAGCTGCGAGTGAGAACATTGTTCTTCCTCTCGAAGCACCATCTACCTTTCTTTGACTGCCTATGTTCTACTCTCCTACACCCTTGGGAACATTTGTTCAGAGTAGTATCTTGTCTCTGGGAGCCACTAGCACTATATTTGGGATTCATTCTCATCTGCTCAGCTGTACTATCCTTGTCCTGAGTTCCTGTGTCTACTTCAAGTGCTTCTTCTACCTCAGCTATACTCTGTAATTTAGGTTCTCCTGTGGTAACTACCTCATTACTGCTTACACTATATTTTCGGTCCCAATAAACTACTTCCTCTTCTGTACAATCTTTAACTCCTATAACATTTCCGATGATCAAATCTGCCACTGGTGCGTCCAGAACACACGCTGTCACTCTTCCTGTGATATATGGTGTTTTCACTGTTATTACGGCTAATGGGTAGAATTCTACTGTCCCATTAAATGTAATGCACCTAATCTTTTCCCCTGTATAATTTGAAGGATGTATTAAAGTTTTCCTCACCCCTAATTGTTTCCTAATTAATTCCTAATCCCTAATTGTTAACGCTGGTCTATCATTGACGAATCCCTGATGCAGCTTCAGACTTCCTCCTTCATAGACTGCTGAACCTGCTTTCACTGTATGACCACACACTAAGACTGGCTGACCGTCTTTTTCAAAAAGAGGTTTGCACCCACTACGATCTTCATTGTTGATAGTCTCAATCACTTGTGCCGCATTTGAATGCTCTGTTTCTCTCATCCTACATTGATGGCTGACATGCCCCTTCTTTCCACATTTGAAACAGATGATCTCCTTCCTTGCGTTACTTGTTGGCTCACTGGCTGGCTGCACGTCACACTCTGCTGCCTTGTGTCTCCAGCTCCCACAATTCCAACATCCGGCATAATTTTGACGTCTCTGGAAATTCCCTCTTCTATATGGGTACCGTCCTACTCTACCAAAATGGTTGCCACGGAAACCATTATCTTGAGACTCTTGTTGTTCACCTTTCTGTGCTGAATCCACACTTTTCGCCCTTGGTCTGATGACTGGATTCTGGTCCTGTTTAGTGTACGCTGCACAGACTATTTCCTCACTCATTAGTTTCCCAATAGATACGTTAGGATGTGCAGTCATGTAGTTTTGCCCTAACTGAGACATTGTGTCTATGTCCTTTGGCTTACGTTCCTCAAAGAAAGCCACTAAATTGGTATTACATGAAGCTAATACTTTGTATCTTAACACTAAATCTACTAATTTGTTAAAATCTTTCCCTACTTCTGCGAGCTCCATCCATTTGTTAAATGTGTTCTTTACTGTGTTAACAAAGTCTGTGAAATCTTGATTTGTCTCTGGCACTAACTGTCTAAACTTTGTTCTATATCCATGTTCAGTTAGTTGGAACTTTGTCAGCAAACGTTGACGTAAGATAGTGTAGTTGTTTCTTTCTTCTACAGGTAAATTGAACATGGTGTCTAGTGCCTTACCCGTAAGAAACTCGCCAAGTCGCATCGCGTACTCTTTTTCTGGGATGCCTAAAGTTTTCGCTGATGCTTGAAATCTGTCAAGATACGATTCAAGACAATCCCGGTCCGTAAAGTATGGCAGTTTTAATCGTTGTGATGACTGTGATGGTCTTCTGTTTTCCTCACTTTGACCTTTCGAAGACAGTTCTAATTTTCTGAGAGCAATTTCAGCTTCCATCTTAATCTTCTCTTTCTCAATTTCCATTTTCATTTGTGTCTCTTTCTCTTCCTGTAGACGCTTGTTTTCTATTTCAGCTAACTTTACTTCCTGTAGACGCTTGTTTTCCATTTCAGCTAACTTTACTTCCTGTAGACGCTTGTTTTCCATTTCAGCTAGTTTTACTTGTGTCTCTTATTGTAGACGCTTGTTTTCCATTTCAGCTAACTTTACTTCCTGTAGACGTTTGTTTTCCATTTCAGCTAGTTTTACTTGTGTCTCTTCCTGTAGACGCTTTGCCTCGCGTTCATTATGCCTCTCCTCTCTTTCCGTCTGTTTTTATTCTTTTGCTTCTGCATACTCCTGTAACTCTTTACCTTTCAGGCCTATTCGTTCACCTGCTTCAATATATTCCATTAAAGTAGGCATCTTGTACTTGTTGACACGTTGCTGTCTGTCAGCCAACTATAAATGTACAGACTCTGCTGCTAGTCTGTGTCACTTCCCTACGTACACCAGCACTCCCTGTGTACGTAAATTCGTAGTGCTAAAATATCACTCTGTACTCACCCAGTCACTCTATAAGCACTAGGTAGTGAGGGAAAATATCACCTATACTTCCTCGCATATATCTATAACAAATAGTTGTATAACATTTCTGGAAATATTGTTAAACATACATATAAATACATATACAAAACGAATGAATGATAACAGTAAGTGTTGTCTCTAAAAACGTTAGACTCACAAGCGAAGTACACGGAGACGGTGATCACACAGAAATAAACCACAGTAACAACCACAAGCTTGTATAGGAACATCCACAGTGCGCGTAATATATAAACTGACACAGACCTCTAGACAGCAGAAATGACGAAAAATCACAATAATAACATATATCCGAACACCAAAAATATCATATGTAAATATAACGAAAAGAAAGAGAAAAATAAAAGGAATATATACTGAAAATATACACAGATTTGACGTTAGACCCAAAAGGCACGGTATATAATCCAGGACCACCCTGCTTCACTGCAGAATCAAACAAACCGACCTTACGATTTACTTCCCAGAAAACACATGGTGCACAGTAAGAAATTAAATTTTTTTGACCTGTCTCCCGACCCTCGAGAAACAACCCAAAAATCCCCTACTCCTGGCAAACACCGGACCACATACAAGTAATTGCTTAACACCCGAAAACAGTATATATGAGACAATGAGCAGCACACAGAATGTCCAACTGGTTGGCCGACAAATATGTGTCTTATTTATACGTCGCCAAAAGTTCTTATTAATCAGTCACAAAAGGTTTTGTTCGTTTTAATAGTTATTCGCAATCCGCTGGAAATGTCTACGACACTAGATTTCAAAATGACTGATTGATTTGTTGAGTGGTTACTTCATTTCGCGTTGTGATCATCAGTTCCACCTGTCGGAAACGTTGACGGTAAATAGTAATTATACAAAGTGTTCTTTCGATTGTCGTACAAATTGAAGATGATGGTAATTATCCCAAAATGTTCTGGATTGCCGTTTAAAGATGTCACAGCCTCACAGGATCCACATTATCGGGTAAACTAACATTAGTGAATTGAGATTAGCCAAGGGCTACAACTCCCGCCCAAGGGAAAGAAGTAAGACCCTCGAAGGCCAGAGTATTCCAGAACCTTCTCGAAGGTCTGGTCAGTGAGTCCACTGTCCCGTGGACACTGATGTGGCCCGCCTATTGCGGGGTCCACGAGGAACTCGAACAGAGTTACCACCCGTGTCGGATTGCGACACGTGTGGATGGGCAGAGAGAGACGGGACATCGAAGAGGCAACAGGGCCTGCCTTAGAGGGACTCAATAGTTTAGACTCAATAGTTTAGACCCATGTGTGTTTGGGGTTTATAGACATATGCTAGATAGTATGCTTAGAATGTTTGATGATGTTAACTGTATGATGATGTTAAACCTCTGTGATATGCAGCTCAGTGCGGGCTTGTTAAACCCACTGCGCCAACGCACTGTATATTGAAATACAATAAATGTTAGATATTCTATTTAACGGAGTTATTGTTGCCTGTGTGAGCCCGAGCTCAGATACCTAGACATACAACACGCTGACAGGCTTTTTGGGGGCCAAGCCGGGATCTGAACCCGGGACCTCTCGCATTTCAAAGGTTGATTTAGCGAAAGGTTATTGGCAAGTACCACTACACCCTGCTTCTAGACATATAACAGCATTCGCAACACCTCTCGGTTTGTACGAATGGAGATATCTTCCATTTGGTCTGAAGAACGCTCCCGCCACATTTGTGAGATTAACTAGATTACTATTGCACGGAATTAAAGATGTCCAAGCTTATATTGATGATATATGCATTCATTCTTCTAATATGACTTCTCACTTACTTACACTCAAACAAGTCTTCAACCAAATCTTTCTTTTTGGACTTACTATCAAACCTTCCAAGGTTGAAATAGGCTATAAACAAATAGACTTCCTTGGTCATAGAATTTCTGAAGGCAAACTGCTGACAGATGAGAAAATTGTTTCGAAGATTCTCAATCTAGAAGTTCCTACCACAAAGAAACAAATTAGAAGTTTATTAGGTCTTATAAATTATTATTCTAAATTTATACCAAATTGGGCAGAACTTACATCAGTGTTTTCGAATATGTTGACAAAAGATCATCCATCAAAAGTTTGTAAAAGTACCAGCTTAGAGGATGCAATATGCAGATTGAAACGCATTTTTTCTAATCCACCAGTCTTACGTTTACCAAACATAGATTTACCCTTTATTTTGACCACAGATTCGAGTGCTATCGCAATTGGAGGATGTTTAATGCAAGAAGTGGATGGAGTGAGACACCCAATTCTCTACGTAAGCCGTAAGCTGAAGAAAGCAGAGACCCGTTACTCTACAGTGGAATTGGAGGCATTAAGTCTATTATTTTGTATGCTCAGATTGTCTAAGTTCCTCTTAGGTGCCCACTTCGTTGTACTCACCGGCAATTCGCCATTGTTGGTACTTAAGCAAGGTGTTCCCAAAAACCATCGTTTGCAAAGATGGTGTCTTCTTCTTCAAGATTTCGACTTCGAAATCCGCCATATCAGAGGCACTGATAACATTATAGCTGATATTTTATCGCGGCAGACGAATGCGCCAACAGAATAACATTTGGCACATTGATCATTCGCCATACCAGAAATTGTGATATTTTATTCCGTACCATAAAACAGTGTAACTCTACACCTGCTAGAGAACTTTCAGTTAACAGTAATAACACCTCAGTGAATAGGTTATTTATAACACCCATGAACGTGAAACGGTGAGAACTATACGACCAACTATCAAAGCTCCAAGACCAATCCGAGCGAGAAACATTAACTGTGAAATGATTTCATCTAGTGAACTGACATTGATCACGAAAACATGAAGAACACTTATACTCGACATTGAGAACATTCCATACTTGCTGTGGCTAATAGACTTTGCAAACAGCCGAAATAGAACTACGTCAACGACAACACTCAAGAGACAGCCATACTAACTATGAACATTCATGGCACGACACGCTAACAACAGGAGGACAACGCGCACATCATCGTTGGATTTAGTTACTTAGTTAATTAATTAATTTAGTATTGGATATGTATTATATTATTATGTATATAAAATGTGTTCACCTGTAATTTGTACATTTTCTACTATATTATTACAGGTATTTCCATTCATAGGTTAAATAACCTGCCTATGTCATTTTCTCTATGTAAATTATAAACCATTTTTGAGTCATCGTACAAAAAGTACGTATTATCTTAAAGGGAAAATATCGCCTATTCCATTTTTTCTAAGGGAAATAACACTTACCTCAACTTTACTTATATATTTTAACCAAATACTATTTTGATTGAAAGATGTGTGAATGGCAGTGTGAAAGAATTAAATGAGAGAACGATATACTGAGCGGACAAATTGTACGCAAAACGTATTTATTTTAATTTGTCTGCGTCTTTCATGTAAATTGTACTACTTGTCTAATTTATTGATACATGTTTAGCATTTATTTTAGTACTCTTTGTTTAGGAGTTATGATACTACATCTAAGCACCACTGCTTGGAATGCCTGATCATGTATTGCACACATTGGAGTAATTCATGATTAAGGATATCCCAACTCGTGACGCTTGGAAATAAGCCACACATTCAGCACACATTTACACACAACTCAAAACTGAACACTATCAATTAAAATGCAGTCACTTTATTAGAAGCAACAACTTATTAAACAAACTAACAAGCCAACAGGGACACATGTAGTCAGATGGGATAGAAATAACAACGTAACTACATATTTAGCATTATACAACATACGAGAGTAAAAGTGTATTGAAATGCACACACAGAACAGGATTTGAAGGTGTACTTAATTAGCCAAGACTTTTGTCTCGTTAATCCTCTTTTAAACAGAGGTTAATTATCTGGGTATCAGTAGGATACTATGAGAAGGACGGGTTGTAGACACAACTAGTAAACGTCACGTAACTTCGGTCGGATAAGCATTTTAAGGACACAGGAGAGAAAGAGATCTCTTCACCAAATCAGAGAAGTGGTGTATGGGAGAATACATGAGTGTTGATGCCAGTATGTAGGTTACCAAGTTACTGTCCACCAAACTACATACACCGACTTTATGTGATTCTGTGACAGAATTAGTGCAGAACTAATTACCCTATAACAACCAATCAAATCAGGGGAGAGGGGGGACTCCTGTCACAGCCTCACAGGATCCACATTATCGGGTAAACTAACATTAGTGAATTGAGATTAGCAAGGGCTACAACTCCCGCCCAAGGGAAAGAAGTAAGACCCTCGAAGGCCAGAGTATTCCAGAACCTTCTCGAAGGTCTGGTCAGTGAGTCCACTGTCCCGTGGACACTGATGTGGCCCGCCTATTGCGGGGTCCACGAGGAACTCGAACAGAGTTACCACCCGTGTCGGATTGCGACACGTGTGGATGGGCAGAGAGAGACGGGACATCGAAGAGGCAACAGGGCCTGCCTTAGAGGGACTCAATAGTTTAGACTCAATAGTTTAGACCCATGTGTATTTGGGGTTTATAGACATATGCTAGATAGTATGCTTAGAATGTTTGATGATGTTAACCGTATGATGATGTTAAACCTCTGTGATATGCAGCTCAGTGCGGGCTTGTTAAACCCACTGCGCCAACACACTGTATATTGAAATACAATAAATGTTAGATATTCTATTTAACGGAGTTATTGTTGCCTGTGTGAGCCCGAGCTCAGATACCTAGACATACAACACGCTGACAAAAGACAAAGTTCAAATGAAAAATTGGCCGCAAATGCCCAGTGCTTTAACCCTGTACCGTCAGTTCTTTTTGGCAACTGTATGCAACTATGTTCGCGGAGCTGCCACGTCATCATTCCTTTGTCAAAATGTTTGCTGATTATAAAATAATGAACACAACGGGCTTTTAACAAAGACGAACAATAAAGTCTGGTTTCACACAAAACGCCTTGTTTTGTTCATTCACAGTGAGTCATCTTGACCACAATAGGCCGTGGAAATTCCCGAGTATCTTTACTCCAACCACCCCCAACTCACAATGTCACCTCAATTTCTCTTTATCACCCTCAGTGAACAATCCTCAGTAAACACAGGTTCCACTATGGAAAATCTCAGTAACTTTCCCCTGTCCCCAGCCTTGACCCGCAGGTCCACTTCAGTAATCTTTGTCACAATAATACACACTGTAGACTGACCGGAAACTTTTCCCGTTATTCACAAAGACACCTGTCCTGTCCCACCCAGCTGTGGTAGGGTACCGTTACTACCCCTTTTGTCAGCTGTCCTCGTAAACAGCGCTGACCCGATTTTTTTTCCTTGGAAACTCACAATTTCTACCGACCTCCCCCGTAGTGTTAGCTGTGGAAAAATTCTTCACCTGTCGACTCGTGACCCACCCAGTGCGTTGCCTTAGCACACACACACAAAATTCTCACCACGCACAGGATGTTGCGACGAAATTGCTCGCTGTCTTCAATCCTGTCCTGTCAAACACACACACACACACTAGGACTGACCGCTCTTGTTGCAAACACCTCACTGTCCACGCGACATTTCCTCTGTGCTGTTTTGACTAGTGACTACCCCCCCCCCCGTCACAGTAGTCGACTCTACCGGTTGATTTGTGCTGCGTTAATTTTCCTGGCGCCCCGCCTCGTCTGTTTACGTGTGCTGACCGCCGTTAATTTACCTGTAGTGTGACCTTCTCGCGAACTGTCTGTTATCTTTAGTATTACTGCCTGGTATCAATTTTACCTGGTTTTTCGTGAACTCTGTCCTTGACACACACGCACAAAAGAGTTTCTGTTAATCTCTTGACGCAGTACTGTCTAAATTGATGGAACGAAGTCACAGATAATAACTCCTCTCTCAGCGATTAGCCCACAAATATCTCAGAATGACACCAATGTCTATAATGCAATGGGTTTCTTGATCGGACGAGCTCTCAGATGTCACACGACGTTCTTCATGATCAGTGCTCGATGTTGTTGACGATAAGTTTCGTGTGATGGTCGTTGTCTAGGTAACGATGCTCCTGGTGTGTCAATTGAGCTATCTAACTGTCTCTTAATCCAACTCACCCCTGCAATGCACATTCACCAGTCATGAAACAAGATTGAGTTGGCGCACATAATCTTTTAATCCAGAAAGAACACGGACAAACGGAACATGTTTATACATCCAGAAAACAATGTAATCCATAGAATATAAATACCCCCCTCACAATTTAAGCAGCACACATCACTGTCTTCTCCCGGCCTGCTGAATCTCAAATTCACAAGACATTTAGTCCAGCTACTATCCACGGCTGGATCTCCCACAATACGACCCACCCACTGGGTCGGAGCCTCTGCTCACTATGTAACCCACTCTGGGTTTTAGGACTCCCTTCACAGCTCGGAGAATCACACAACACAGTTCTCCGTCGACTACCGACTCGTTCGGTATCTAAAACTCAACTCCCCGAAGTCTCCTGACTTCAACACACAAATACACCATCTCTCGCCCCATCCACCCTAGGGGTCTTTCTCTACCCTCACTATTTTATTTCTCAGGACTGGCTGTTTTCTCATAGCCAGGTCAGTCACTTTACTGTCTCCAACTTTCATCTCCATTCTTTCTCATGCCCGGTAACTCACCTAATTGTCAATGACCCAGGCTTATGTCACAAGCAAACAACATCTCAACACTGATCTGGTTAACATACATCAGACACTGTAAGCGAACACAACATCTCAACACTGATTTGGTTAACACACATCAGAATGACATCTTTGTGCTGGTAAATTAGGCTACCATTCAATTTCTACATACCAAAATGGCTACATTTACCAAGGAATCCGTAATAAGCCTACACATTGTAGAATATTTTATGCATTAATCTGTGCCAAGTCACTGGTAACACGGGGCAACAGTGTTCGACTTCTCACTTAGTTCTTGCCTGCGTCAATTCTATTCAGACCACATATTCATAGAACACAATCGATGTTCAGTCCATGATATAACCGAGATCAAACACCACGTACCACATCCTTAGTCTAATAATCTACAATCCTCTACCAACTGTTATGCACACCGGCAACTGGTTTTCTAACACACCGTACTCTTTTCTCTACTAAAAAAACATATATTGACAGGCTGTACTCCTGTGTCCCACATCTGATAATACGCTTTATTCCTATACAACAATACACAACATTATAGACTCCACCACCATCAGACATTTAGTTGCCTCAACACAGGGACTTCACGGGACAACTACTGCAACAATCTTGTACACAAGCAATGCCCTCGTGGCACAAACAGACATGGACTATGTAAATCCACATTAACTATATGATGCTTGAGTTGGACAACACTGATACCCACATAAGATATAAATGACAGGGAACACATATTCTACAGCATCCAATGTTTTGTATACATTCATCACACATCCTCAATTCCCCACCATGTCCCTGATTGTGATTAAAATCACAAAATAGTCTACATATACCCACCTCGATTACTACAGGCCACTTCAGCCCCTGGCGGATATAATCACCATCCTCATCCTGGCCATCATCATCATCACATAACTACCATCATCATAGCCACCATCACAATCATCAGAGTCATCATTATGTGATACTTATAAGACAATGTCCATCCATGTAGTGTTCAATCTGGTACTTACATCACCGCACCTAGTCATGGATAACTATAATTTATTACCCCATGCATTGTATATCCCTCATTTCTGCTAGCTTGGGGTGTCTACAAGGAAAATCAAAATCAATCACACTACCTATTTGATTTTAGTTATTGGAAATATCTGCATTTGTCATATCCCACTTCACAACACCCTGACTGATTACAATACAATTTAACTACATAATAGTGTATTTTGCCTTTCATTGACTACAGTCCAAATGTGTTTACTGTCACGAATTGGCAGCCTTTACTTCCCAGAACAATTTTCGGTCCACTTTTGATAGGCCATGTAGAGAATCAACAGACGAACAAAACTGTTTTCTCTATATTCAAGGCTATACCGTCTTGACGTAAGCTTGCAAAACCTGCAAGTAAACAAACCACCAGGAATGGCTTTCTATTTGGGAAGTTAATTTGACACCAGTACCGGTCACCCCCAGAGGTTATCAATCCAGCCAGACGGGAGGGCAGACTCAGGGGACTGAATAGTAATTAAAACCAACCAGGCATGACGCAAGCAAACCTGGTTTACCAACAGAGTTGTAAACTGGCTGTTGACCATGAGAACCTAATCGTTCCCTTGACATGACACCTGATAAGAATAGCTAGGAAATCGCCCAACCGCGATGGCTGACCCCATCTGGTAGAGACTAGAAGCGCAAGGTGTGAAATCACTGATAAGACTCAGTGGGCTAATAATTGTCAGACCCACAGGTGTGAAGGCTAGTGTGCATGCAGAAAGAATTTTTATGACTGGACAGACTTGCAGTGATAAGTGCAATTACCGTCAGGTGGAGATAAGAAGAATTTATGATGGGAATGCCAAGGAGATAATACTGTCTGCTTGACTCAGCTTAAATAAGGGTCCCTAACCTGTTTTATGTTAGATTAAGTCTGACTTCAGAACAGGTAGGCAGCCAGCTCAATGTTTGGTAGTCATATGTATGATTCTTATGTTGCTAGATTTAACTAGGAGAATTATTTCTTAGTAAATAGTCAGTCTATATCGGACATAGGTTATTTCAATAAATATCATTTTCTAAGTATACTTTTAGGTGTCTTGGTAGATGCTTGTCATTTCTTGGTACACTAGCATAGTTGCTTGTTGGTGTGTGCATTTGTTGTACAGAATATAGTCAACTGACTATTTATTTAATTCTTACAATAGCAGGTGATTAAACCGGGCAGCTCAGCAAATACAGCTGGTCTGTGTGGTAACTTCAATTAGACTTGTTGTATATCTCATTTTGTAGCTATACAATATTAGTACTCATTAATAATGCCTGATGCTATTATGTTGAGTATCATTATATGTCCATCTTGAAGTAATATAATGTTTACGGATGTTGGATGTATGTATGTGTAATTTCATAAACTAACTAGTGCATTATGCTATGATGTTAAAGTATCATAATATGTCTAGTTTAATCAATATGTTTATGTGTATTGGATGTTTGATATATTGATTTGTCATATGCAACCCTACCAATATGAAGTGTTATGCTATTGTCTGTGCATTGGCACATTGGCCAATGATTGTGTTGGAAGCAGAGGTGTAATGGTACAGACATTACCCACAATTGGTATATGGTGCTAAACTTTCTCAGTGTATTGTGGGCGTGCGTCCACGGTAATGCATGGAAACCTGGCACAGCTACTGGTCACGGCTTGTAAGCCCGGATGGCCCGGCATTATTATAATACCATTACCGATCCTGTGAGCCGCTAAACCAATTTTGGACAGAGCGGCTGTACGACACAGAATTTCTGTATTAGCGACATGGACATGGGGCGGCAGAAATGTAATAATTACAGGCGTGTGAGACAATTGAAAAGCCCGTCCCAGACTAAAGACAGTAGGGAGAAGGAGAATGGTGAACGCAGTAGAGCTGAAAGATAAACTTGGCCAGACTGGTCATTGTATATGTTTGTGTTATGATATGTTTTAATTAGGATTGCGCTGATGAAGAATTAGATATAACACATTCTCGACTTTCTTTCAAGCTCTCACAAGGAGCACCTATGTTATAGATCTCAAGACTAGAGACTACTGACTAGGAGTGTCAGGACTGACAGGATTGTCAGAATACAGGCAAGCTGTTTTCTTTTTTGAGTCTACTGTAGAGTGGGGATCTGGACCACAGATCCAGATAGATCAAGTAACAAGTAAAGTTACGTAATATTTGTCATCAATATCAATATGTATATGATTTCATCATCCTCATATTGAACCATCAGATGTCTATGATTATGATTAATAAATAAATGTTGTAGTATTGTAACTCATAGTTCTGTCGTTATCTTTTAATTCCAATTGTGCATACGTGTTGTGTGTGTACATTGGTGGGGGGTTCACTTACACACCAAGGAAAGGAGCAGTCAGGGAGAAAAACCTGTACTAGGATAGTTGTCCTTAAACTTTAATTCAGACGTAAAAATCTATCTTTGCTAACCTTCTCTTTCCCATTCCTTGGCGAATATTCAGCACAGTTCATTTCATGTTGTAACGAGCCACTTGGAGCTGTACGTTGGATATTCAGGGCTTAATCTATAGTTCAGCCATATAGTTTTTGTCCCTAGTCAGTTTCTGACTATTTGGGGTTGCTCGCCAGTGAAAAATACTTTCATCTAGCCGGTGGGGCACCCCGACTTCTGACAGATTGGGGTCCAGTCCGCGATCCTGAACCAGGATTCTAGTAATCATAGTGATTCTACTAGACCCTAGACATACGATTTTTAAAAGTTAACTCTTGTAATCTTCAATCATCAAAATAGACTATCATCAAATGTAGCTACTTTAAGTTGAGAAAGTTTCAGAGTACATATATAACTTTTCAAAAGTATAACAGATAAGAACATATGAGAAAAATACCATCATCTATCATTTAGTGTTATCATTAATCATTTATTGATAATTGAACACTTTAATCATATTTACATTGAGTGTTTGATGATTTAACTGCTTGACTGATTTGCATTTTATGATAATATATGCAATGTTTATTGTGACATGTATGCAGTGCATTTTAATGTTTATTTAGGTAAATATTACTGTTGAATACTGTGTAGTATACCTCTCACACTTACTTCACTGCTGTCGCCAGGTACTACTTGAATATTATTTTCAGTTGTCTTTCACTGCTGAGGCTAAACTATACACATTGGATAGCGTAGACGGTCAGTAGTTAACTCTTGTCTTTCTAGCTTAGATCTGATTTTTGATATATACATAGGAGCTACCTGAATATAGTCATTTGCAATTATGGCCTTATGTTACCGGAATCTCGAAGAGGACATGAAGGCGCGCGCAGATTTCTCAGAGACCGCGAGAGGGTGGGGCATAAGAGAAGGCTTAGAGGGGGAGCAACTAGAAACATATATCATAGCTGAGTTAGAATGGTGGGACCAAGAAGAAGAAATTATGTTTAAAGAAGATGATGAGTTCTTTGAAGCACAAGAGCGTAGCAAAACTGAAGGAGTAAAGATGGAGAAAACGCATATGGAAGCAGTCAATGCGGAGAAGCTAACCTTTCTAGCGGAACATAAGGTAGGAGATATGGATGCTCACCCAACCAGGAAGGAAGGGACATCTTTGCCACCCACCGCGGAATCAGAGTTAGTGGACCGGGAACTACATGTTCTCTTTCGACCCAGTCCTAAACGGAAAAGAGGGAAGAAAAAACGTGCCAAGGGCACTTCAAACAGTCACAAACGTGATAACTGTTTGCACCACGGCAATAGTCGTTTGACAGTACAGGACCTTCAGGAAAACCACTTGACTGCTACGAGAAATGAATCTCGAGAGAAAGAGGAACTGAAGACAACCTTTAATGAGGTCGCAGGCGGAGACCTAGCCGATTCTCACATTCCCTGCTGTTCACAGAATCACGAAGTGGAATTACATCTGACTGAAATAGGGAGGAAGGAAGGAACAGAATCCCAGGTGAATTTCACTGCTGCAACGCGGGAAGAGTCACTAATTATCAGTTCAGATAATTTACCTAGTAACAGTTACCCAGAGGACAACTATTTGCACTACGGTTTGCCAGTACAAGACTCCCAGGAATCTCATTTTACTTCAACGAGAGGTGAAACTCAAGAGGAAGATGACCTGAGGACATCTTTTAAGGAGGTCGGAGATCGAAAGGTAACCGACTTTATTATTCCCTTCAGCCCAGACGAGGAAGAAGTGGGATTAAATTTGACTGACAGTGGGATGAAGGATGACCCGGAACCCTTTGTCATCTTTGAGGCTGCAGCTCAGGAAAAGACACTAGACATCAGTTCAAATGATTTACGTAGTGTGATGGATTGTGTAGACACCAGCCCATCACAGGATTTACCTCAACTGGACTTAGCCCATGAAAGCACGACCAGAGAGGAACACCCAGACCAGGAAACATTTCCAGTTGTTATCTCGGAGCATACCAGTTCGGAGACTCAGGAAACACCGGGAATTGTTAGGAGCCAGAATATGGACTCTGATATTGTGCAGACAACATTGTCTGTAGTTGCTAAAGAAGAAAATTCTTTGCACAAGATGGAGGAAGAAACGCCTATCATCTCATTAGCTGAAGTTATCAGGGAATTCCAGCAACAGGAACCTGAAGTAACAGAAGTCAAGAGTGGTTTGGAATCAACACTCTTAGGACTCAATCAACCCTTCAGTCAGGTCGATTTGATAGGAGTAGATCAGCTATTTGTGGATGCTTTATTCAAAAGTAACACCACTTTATCGCCCTGGAGTAACTATGTTATTTCTCAAGGCTGGACAACTTGGCACACTAAATTTCCAATTTCTAGCACGGTTTGTACAAGAAACCCTAATGCAGAGAAACTCAGCCCATTAACTGAATATCAGGGGAAGAAACCGCGACACCGAGGAGGGACGATTGTTACGCCCGACTTTGAAGGAGGAAAGCGCCAGTTGAATTTACATCATGGGACCATGATGTGTAACATTATTCCTTTCAAAAGGAAGCTATTGATGGATCAGTTAAAAATCTATAAAGGACGGAGGAAAATCACGGAGACAAGCTTTGCTGTGGCCAGATTATGCGAGACTTCACTACGGGGACATCCTCGGCTGAAAGGATTAAATCACGTGAGGGAGTGGACTAAGACCGTTGGCCAGAGGCGCCGAAGAATCCCGTTGATTGTGATCTTTCCCAGAAGGGTAAAATTACAACCTCCTGACAATTACCGGATTTTACCAAGCTATTGCATGGAATCCCGGCCGAAGACCAAGTACAAGGACCTATTCAGAGTATCCTGGGAGTATGGAAATGGAACGTCTTTATGCAGATGCATAACCCACTGCCACAAGGAATATTGGAAACCTTTAGGCAGACACAGAACGGAGAGTGCTTAGGCATTATTCTGGGAAGTACGGCGTGCTTTGAAAAAAGATTTCTGGCAGAAACTTTTTTTTTAAGGGGAAAGCTCTGTCACAAATTGGCAGCCTTAACTTCCCAGAACAATTTTCTGTCCACTTTTGATAGGCCATGTAGAGAATCAACAGACGAACAAAACTGTTTTCTCTATATTCAAGGCTATACCGTCTTGACGTAAGCTTGCAAAACCTGCAAGTAAACAAACCACCAGGAATGGCTTTCTATTTGGGAAGTTAATTTGACACCAGTACCGGTAACCCCCAGAGGTTATCAATCCAGCCAGACGGGAGGGCAGACTCAGGGGACTGAATAGTAATTAAAACCAACCAGGCATGACGCAAGCAAACCTGGTTTACCAACAGAGTTGTAAACTGGCTGTTGACCATGAGAACCTAATTGTTCCCTTGACATGACACCTGATAAGAATAGCTAGGAAATCGCCCAACCGCGATGGCTGACCCCATCTGGTAGAGACTAGAGGCGCAAGGTGTGAAATCACTGATAAGACTCAGTGGGCTAATAATTGTCAGACCCACAGGTGTGAAGGCTAGTGTGCATGCAGAAAGAATTTTTATGACTGGACAGACTTGCAGTGATAAGTGCAATTACCGTCAGGTGGAGATAAGAAGAATTTATGATGGGAATGCCAAGGAGATAATACTGTCTGCTTGACTCAGCTTAAATAAGGGTCCCTAGCCTGTTTTATGTTAGATTAAGTCTGACTTCAGAACAGGTAGGCAGCCAGCTCACAATGTTTGGTAGTCATATGTATGATTCTTATGTTGCTAGATTTAACTAGGAGAATTATTTATTAGTAACTAGTCAGTCTATATCGGACATAGGTTATTTCAATAAATATCATTGTCTAAGTATACTTTTAGGTGTCTTGGTAGATGCTTGTCATTTCTTGGTACACTAGCATAGTTGCTTGTTGGTGTGTGCATTTGTTGTACAGAATATAGTCAACTGACTATTTATTTAATTCTTACAACAGCAGGTGATTAAACCGGGCAGCTCAGCAAATATAGCTGGTCTGTGTGGTAACTTCAATTAGACTTGTTGTATATCTCATTTTGTAGCTATACAATATTAGTACTCATTAATAATGCCTGATGCTATTATGTTGAGTATCATTATATGTCCATCTTGAAGTAATATAATGTTTACGGATGTTGGATGTATGTATGTGTAATTTCATAAACTAACTAGTGCATTATGCTATGATGTTAAAGTATCATAATATGTCTAGTTTAATCAATATGTTTATGTGTATTGGATGTTTGATATATTGATTTGTCATATGCAACCCTACCAATATGAAGTGTTATGCTATTGTCTGTGCATTGGCACATTGGCAAATGATTGTGTTGGAAGCAGAGGTGTAATGGTACAGACATTACCCACAATTGGTATATGGTGCTAAACTTTCTCAGTGTATTGTGGGCGTGCGTCCACGGTAATGCATGGAAACCTGGCACAGCTACTGGTCACGGCTTGTAAGCCCGGATGACCCGGCATTATTATAATACCATTACCGATCCTGTGAGCTGCTAAACCAATTTTGGACAGAGCGGCTGTACGACATAGAATTTCTGTATTAGCGACATGGACATGGGGCGGCAGAAATGTAATAATTACAGGCGTGTGAGACAATTGAAAAGCCCGTCCCAGACTAAAGACAGTAGGGAGAAGGAGAATGGTGAACGCAGTAGAGCTGAAAGATAAACTTGGCCAGACTGGTCATTGTATATGTTTGTGTTATGATATGTTTTAATTAGGATTGCGCTGATGTAGAATTAGATATAACACATTCTCGACTTTCTTTCAAGCTCTCACAAGGAGCACTTATGTTATAGATCTCAAGACTAGAGACTACTGACTAGGAGTGTCAGGACTGACAGGATCGTCAGAATACCGGCAAGCTGTTTTCTTTTTTGAGTCTACTGGAGAGTGGGGATCTGGACCACAGATCCAGATAGATCAAGTAACAAGTAAAGTTACGTAATATTTGTCATCAATATCAATATGTATATGATTTCATCATCCTCATATTGAACCATCAGATGTCTATGATTATGATTAATAAATAAATGTTGTAGTATTGTAACTCATAGTTCTGTCGTTATCTTTTAATTCCAATTGTGCATACGTGTTGTGTGTGTACATTGGTGGGGGTTCACTTACACATACAATACAATTTAACTACTTAATAGTGTATTTTGCCTTTCATTGACTACAGTCCAAATGTGTTTACTTTAATCACTCATAGCCATTATCACCTCATCTTGATAATCAGTACCATCTACATGTCTATATCATCTATAATGATCAAGCTGAACTCATTAAATCATAGCTATACCTGATGTAATAATGCCTAAAACCCTAATTGTAATATATAATACTTCCACTAATATTCCTGATATTTTCCCTAATAATTTCTAAACCAATATTTGCCCAGCTCTTAAAACAACAAGCCTCTTAAACTCATACTAATTTACACAGCTGTAAATAAACCATTAGTTCTGAATAATTATTAATTATCACTTAACCCCCGCGTGCCCAGTCACCTCCTAACCCGTGGAACACTATTTTTTCCTGTATTACTTGCTATAATTTAGGATTTACCTTTAAAGTTGTTTTGGGAACAAAGGCTGGATGTTGCTTGTTGAGCTGTCTCTCCCACGTGACGATTTTCCAAGGGGTGTTCCTCAATCCTCCACTTTTCACATAGTCTCATAAAATTTACTTAACTCAAGTAGCTTCTAAGTTATTCCTCCATCTATTACTTGTAAATATTATCACTCACTGAGTCCAGATCAATCGGTGCCATTTTTGAAGAAAAGGTAATTCTTGCCATTAACTGGGGCGAGTTCCAACCTCGCTTATCTCTAACCGGGCTTAAGATATTCCTTTAGTTATTTTTGGTTCCTGCTAGAGAAATTATTAACTTAAGGATTAAAGCTAGGAATCGGTACAAGATTAGCTATATTTTAAATCTGATTAGTTTGATAATCACTTCATTATTATTATTATTATACATTCATAGCTTTACTGAACTATACATTTAAATAAACAAAATACTATATGCTATACATGGCTTATAAAACAATTAATTATGGTTACATACTACTGCAAAACCTTTCAGGGTCTAACTAAACAAGTTAGACAAGTAATAGGTATGTAAGGTGTGGAATGCGCCTGGCCCTGCAACCAGCAGGGTTAGGATCGGCTAGCCTCTCCCAGGAGGGGTGAAAAGTGAAAATTAGTAGCCTGCCGATGACCCGCAGACTACACAAGTCAACCCCCACCTCCACGTGGTGCAGACCGGGCAACCATGACCGCGAGGTCATAGACTAACGAGGCTATGGCTCGCCATAGGGGATGGACTCCCTGTGGTCAGATTAGTGTCCTAAACCTGCGACTGGCCTAGCAAGCCGGCAGGGGATCTTCATACTGCTCGTAGAAAAACTAAGAAGTATAAACGGACTGACAGAGAATACAGAATAGCGAGAAGACATGTGAGTAGAATAGTAAAGAGGGAAAAACAAAAAGACTGAGAAGAGTATGGAGAAACCCTAAATAAAAACTACAAGGAGGCAACCAGAAACTTCTACAAAAAGATAAGCGCAATGCGAACCAGAGGAGAACCCTTTGACCCAACTGAAATAATTAACAGCGAAAATGGAGAACCAATAAGTGAACAAAAACAGATCCTAATAAGATGGAAGCAGTATTTCGAACAACTTCTCAACATCCCATCAGATGTCACAGGAATTCAAGAGACCTACACAGATTGTCACCGACCGTTAGGGTATTTCTATTGAAATAGACAGAAATCCCTATCCAAGAGTTTGCCGACAGTCTCTAGAAAGTATGGCTCGTTATCAGAATGTCTAAAGGGATGGTCCCGATAGGAGAGACTGGGATTCACTTGGTAGACAAAGGCAGAAGGTGAAGAACACTCGTGTATGTAGGAAGACCTAACACGAATGTCTAGTTTATCTGTCGGTGATCCTTCGTCAATTAATGGAGCCCCCTGTTTTAAATACTTTCACGCACTCACGCGCACGCCTTGCGTTCAAATGATCACGAAGGGAGTACGTGGGTACAAGTATAAAACAATAATACTCTTTAATAGTAAAAGAGATAATGAAAATTGTCGTTCAAGTGGTGAACTATGACAGTTACAATTATGTTACAGGTACAAAAATAAAACAGTTTTCTGATGCTTAGCTAGATCGCATATCATCATTCACACCATCCAGACAGTGACACACTCAGAACACATGTAGACACAGAGTCACCTGAGATAATCTGATCTCGTTTAGGAATAGTGCTGGCTTTCGTTTGGATTATGTCTTGGAGTCGACCCTGGCATTCGACAGGTGTACGATGCTCCTCCGGATTCCAGGTTCCGTCTCCACTAGTTGGTGGCTCAAAGTTTCGGTAACCGGACCAGTTAGGTGTCAGCAGTATCAGCAGCGAGGCTCCTTAAATCAAACAAACAGTTGCAGACTCCTTAGTGTCTTGACAATAACAATGTGTCTGAGTGTTGATGTTGTGTGTCTGTTGTGTATGTGTCAGATGCAGAACAGGAATAAAACAATTCCTCTCTGCTATTCTGTATCAAAAGCAAAGGCCAATAGTTCTTATCAGCTTGGCTATACCTTGTATGACATGATGATACAAGGTGAAAAAGGGTCCAGAAGTGGACACATTCTAAGACCACATGGTCTATTGGAGTAGAACATGTAGACAAATCTTTGTTTGAAAAAGGCATTACAAAATGTACATGGTTGTAAAACTTGCAGTGACTCATATGCAATAATTACTGGTGTATTCCTTAACACCATGGTGAGGAAGTCCTGGGCAGCCAGGATGTTTCCCTAGATAGCTAAGGAAGGGCCAACAATAATTCAACCTAATGCCACATCAGTCATTAGGCATAAAGCAATCAAGTGTCGCCATGAAGTCGTGAGGTATACCCCACAGAATATACGAGCTAAAAGATAAGAAGAAGGCCAGCAGGCAAGCAAGGGGGCTGAGATATTCCAGGCATTGGGCTTTAGGATGTCTCAGTTATCCCTTGTTGAGTTATTTACTCCCCAAATTCTGATTCCTCACCACCTGGTATTTGCTTTGAACTTATGACCGTCAGTGGCGTGTAGTTCGGCATGGCGGTGAATTAGGGGTAAGCAAATTTATGTTTGAATATAAATCGCCTAGTAATATTGCTGGCATATGAGAATCATGTTCCACATGTCTCTTCTACTTCTGCCCACATGGCAAAATCATGTTATCATATTTTCAACAAAATATACACGTAAATACATTCACAAAATGCATATGAAAATAATCAGTAAGGTTTATACATTATATCTATATATTTTTATCTATAAATATATCTAGGCCTCACATGTTTTCTCTCAATGTCTTCCATTTCAAATACCACGTTTCATAAATATACATGGTCAGGAAAGTTTGTGTTTTCCCACTATCAGAATATAAATGTGTACACACTCCTTACTATAATCATAATTATTATGTTACTACACTCACCCCCAGTCTTAGTGCAGCACTTAAGATAGGTTTTGGTATAATCTACCAAGGATGCAATTGGATATGGCAGCTCACTTCATATAAGGTCTGCTTAGCACAGCAGCTATGGTCGTTGTGAACCGGACGGAAGTTGTTAGTCACAATTTCCGGTGCAGCCGTACTAATAGCATATCGCCGTATTCCCGTTGCTAGGGAGTGACGGACCTATGTCCCCAGTCAGTAGACTTGATATTAATAAGGGTTGAAGACAGGGGATTTCCCTTGTGACATCATTTGATGATGACGTGAAACTATGTGCTGTCCCCAATAGTACAGTGTGTAGTTTTAGTGCAGCAAATGTCTGCGTCGCCATTCTGACGTCATTATTAGTAATTTAGCTGCGGTACTGAATCCGGAATGTAAATAGTAATTCAGCTAACGTAATGTTGGTGGTATTCGCATAGTGATCTAGACTCATCCCGCCACATATGCCCCTCCTAGAGAAAAGTACGACTAGGTGAACTTTTGGGGAAGGTGAGCCTAGATCGACTATGGCTTATTTTCCTCCTGAGTCCGTCTGGTCATTGTCTTCATCCTCAGCAGTAGGGTGTCTGCTCAGGAAATCTGCTCCCACATTTTCATTTCCGGGGATGTACTCCACATTGAATGTGTATGGTTGTAGGAGCAGTGACCATCTCATCAACCGAGTGTTTAACTTCTTGGAGGCAGCTAAGAACATCAGAGGTTCGTGGTCACTCTGAACCATGAATTTTGTTCCATATAAGTATGGTTGGAATTTCTGTACCGCCCATACTAGAGATAAACATTCCTTTTCGATGGTGGAATAGTTCCGTTCAGCCTGGTTTAACTTTCGACTGGCGTATGCTACTGGGAAAAGGATGGTCGGGTTTTCTCGTCCTCCCTGCAACAGTGTTGCCCCAATGCCAACATTACTGGCATCCGTTCGCAAGGTAAATGTTTTGGTAAGATCTGGGAGTTGCAAGATGGGTCTTGCTGAAAGTCTGTCTTTAAGGATGGTGTACGCAGTCTCACAATCTGCAGTCCAGTTAACTTTCTCTGGGGCTCCCTTCTTTGTGGCATCTGTGAGAGGGGCTGCAACCATGTTGAAATTCTGGATATATTTTTGGTAGAACCCACACAGAGACACAAAGGATCTCACATCTTTCTTGGTCATGGGTCGCGGTGCGGCTTGTAGTTTTTCTACATTTTTCGGGTCAGGCGAGGTGTAACCCTGGACTATGGTATGTCCCAGAAATTCAAGTTTTTGAAATGCTAGCTGGCACTTGGTGGGCCGAGCAGTCAATCCTACTTCAGCTAATCTGGTTAACAGAACTTCCAATGAGGATAAATGTTCCTCAAAGGTATTGGAGGCAATGAGAATGTCGTCCATGAAGTTGGTAATGGATGGGTCTCTTAGAGGGTCCAAAAGCATTCTCATCATCCTGGTGAAAACGCTGGGTGCATTACTAAGGCCAAATGGGAGCACGTTGAATTGGTAGTGTCCCGTTGAGGTGCTGAATGCCAGGTAGGGTCGAACTTCTTGCTTCACGGGGATCTGGTAGTATCCTTTGCTCAAATCTATCTTAGAGAAATACTTGGCTTTACTCAGCTTGGCGAAAAGTTGCCCATGGTCTGGTAGCGGTTCTGCTTGGAACTCGGTTATACCATTCAGTTGGCGATAGTCGATGCAGAGCCGATGCTCCCCACTAGGTTTTCTAAGCAGCACCACATTTGCACTGTACGGTGACTCAGAAGGTGAGATTATTCCTTCTTGAAGTAGCTGGTTGATCTCAATTCTGAGTGCCTCTTCCTTTGCATAGGGAATGGGATACTGTTTCTGCCTAATAGGATCAGGGTTGGTCAGCTTCATATCAAATTCTATCAAGCTAGTGCGACCTGGTTTGTCGGTGAGGAGTGTTGCGTGAGATTGTAATACTTCCTCCAATTTTCCCTTTTGGGAAGTGGTCAGGTTAGGATTTATTTCCACATCCTGGTAGGTCTCCTGAAGTTGTAGGGGGTATTCCACCGCTATGTTCTCCCCATTCTCTACTTCAGTTGCAACTGCCATTGCCAACAAATGCCTTGGGGGGTCATTTGCTCTCGCATAATATTTGCGGAGCAAATTGATATGATACATTTTCTGCTTACCCTTGATGGCGATCCTGTAATTGGTACGGGACAGTTTCTCTACCACGGGGAACGGCCCCTGCCACCCAATCTCCAACTTATTGTTTCCGCTAGGGAGTAGTAGTAAGACTTTGTCCCCTACCTCTAGTGAACGATCCTTGGCCTTTTTATTGTAATACTGGGCATGTTTCGCTCGGGCTCTTCTAAGATTACTCGTCGCTAACTTCCATCCCATCTTTAACTTGTGTTTCAATTCTTCCACATACGTGGACGCATTTACTACTGTCTCGGCTGTTCTCTCCTCAGTCCATGTTCTCATGAGAGCTTCTAGAGGACCTTTGATGGGCCTACCAAAGAGGAGGGTTGCCGGTGGAAGGCCAGTGGAGCCATGAGGAACTTCCCGGTAAGCAAATAGTGCTGCCGGTAGGTAATCATCCCAGACTTCTGGTTTTTCCTGTGCCAACTTCCTCAGGATAGACATCAATGTCCCGTTGAACCTTTCCACCAGGCCGTTAGACTGTGGGTGGTATGGACTGGAATGTATGTGGCGAGTCTTGAAAATATGGAAGACTTCTTCCATCAATCTCCCTCTAAATTGAGAGCCGTTATCAGTGAGGATTTGGTTAGGAAATCCTAGCCGAGTGAAAATCGTGACCAGGGCCTCTGCCACTCTTTTAGAATCAATGGCTGGCAGGGCGATCGCTTCACCCCACATGGAGCAGGTATCCACCAGAGTTAATATGTATTTGTTTCTCCTTTTAGTTCTAGGGAGAGGTCCAACAATGTCGACAGCCACTCGCTCGAAGGGGGTATTCATGATGGGCATTTCCCCTAACTTAACTGGGGCAGTCGTGTGTCTGGGTGCAACTCGCTGACACTCAGGACAATATTTCACATACCTTTTGATGTCCCCATTCATTCCCGGCGAAAAATAATGACATGAAATGCGTTGATTAGTTGCACCACCACCCATATGCCCACTAAACGACAGTGTGTGGCCCATGTGTAGAACTTGTGGTCTATATGCTGCTGGTACTACAAGTTGACCATGTTCCTGTTCATTTTTACCGGCCCTACGATACAACAAATTTCCCTTCTTATAAAAGTCCCCTCTCTGCGGGGGGTTTCTAGCATTTGGAATTTTCTTAAAACAGTGTGCTAGAGTCGGGTCCTGGTTCTGTGCAGCTCTAATCTCCCCTGGGAGTGGATTCAATGGTAGATCAGGCTCAGAGGTTGCTGTAACTTGAGCCCTGGTCTGCACAGCAGCCACTATCATGGGTGTGACTGGTTCCCCCAAGTAGACATATCTACATCCTAGTATCATGTCATAGATGGAGTCAGCCATCACTGCTGCCGATATCGTACCCTTAACGAATTTAGAGTCAACTAATATTCTAGCGATCGGCAAGGTCAGGGTAGGTGAGCTTTTTGTCACGCCCTTTATCTGAATTGTGTCTTCGGTGATTTGATCAGGGTCTACCAGGTGAGATGCTACGATGGCATCATATTGTAGACCCGTATCGTAAAGACACTCGACCCACTGTCCATTGACAGTGATCTGCTCTGTCACTGGAGATCTTCTCAGTTCTTGATGAGGTGGCCTCTTAGCGATTTCCTTGTCTGTGGACAAGTATGCCGCAATCTTGGGATTAGGTTGGCGTCTACATTCTGACGTACTGTGGGAGTTATTCCTACAGTTCTTTCAGTAGGGTTGTCTAAAACCAGTTGCGGTGGGGTTGTTTGGTTGTGGCTGGGGTTGCCTCTTATCTGCTGGTTGGTTATTGTATCGGGGTTGTCCCATGTTGGTTGGAGGTTGGTTCTTTTGAGGTTGGGGAGGTTGGTTCTTTTGAGGTTGGGGGGGGGGGGGTTGTGTTGAGACAGAGTCCCCATGGGCAGTCAGATACCTTTCAGCCAAGACTATCATTTCCTCTAGGTTTTGCGCCCCTTGTTCAACGATGAAAGTTTCCATCGGCTTCGACATACAGTTCCTCAGCTGCTCACATAAAACCATCTCCCGCAAGCCCGCATAGGAGTGTTCATACTCTCCCAAGGTCTCCCATTTACAGAGATAACTCTGCAGACGAGCGGACAATTGTGAGAATGACTCACCCCTCAGACGTCTTGCAGTTCGGAATTTCCGCTGATAAGCAGCTGAGGTTAACTCATATCTCTTCAATAAAGCTGATTTCAAACTTTCATAAGAATGTTCATGGCCTGGAGGTAGTCCCTGAAAGACTACATACGCTTGTGCCCTCAGTGCCTGAGAAAGCTTCAAGTTCCAGTGTTCCCTAGCCAACCCAAATGACTCAGCTAATTTCTCGAATTTCTGAAGGTAACTATCCAATTGTTCCTGATTTTCCTCGAACGGCATCAAAGGAAAACTCATAGGACCCACATGAGAAGTCGAATGTAGCTGGGTTTCAATGCTGGGTGCCGGAGAGTTGGCGTTAGAACAGGTTGCTGATAGAGCTTGGTTTTCTAGCTCTTTCATCCTAAACTCATGCTGTCGGATTTTTTCGTTTTCCTGTAACTGCCTAAGTTCATTCTCAGCCTCGATTTTCTTAAGCTCTGTCTCTGCTTCCAGTTTCTTAAGCTCGAGTTCATGCCTACGTATTTTATCTTCCCTGTCTTCTTTCCTTAACTCCCTCTCCATATCATGGACATATTTGGCTGCTTCGGGCTCCGATAACCCCATAGCTACCGCTGCTGCGTGCAAATCTGCTGATGAACTCATGACTGAGTTTTGACTGAGAGGGTGAGTGATCAGAGGACTACAATTTCTATATCAATATTATACTACTTCCCAATTCAAGTTATACTAACACAATTGCAATAATTTACAAATCTTATTAGTACATACACAAAAATGGTTAGTACAAACAATGATACAAAACACACTTTCACTCTCTCAATCGAATGGAAACAACTAATTACAGAGTTTCCTAAACTACTCTACCCTTTACTGAGATGAGAAAAAAAAATGTTGTACCAAGTAACACAATTTATTAGAAATATTTCTAATTAGGTGGGTAGATCCCGGACCGAGACCACAGTTGTCACCGACCGTTAGGGTATTTCTATTGAAATAGATAGAAATCCCTATCCAAGAGTTTGCCGACAGTCTCTAGAAAGTATGGCTCGTTATCAGAATGTCTAAAGGGATGGTCCCGATAGGAGAGACTGGGATTCACTTGGTAGACAAAGGCAGAAGGTGAAGAACACTCGTGTATGTAGGCAGACCTAACACGAATGTCTAGTTTATCTGTCGGTGATCCTTCGTCATTTGATGAAGCCCCCTGTTTTAAATACTTTCACGCACTCACGCGCACGCCTTGCGTTCAAATGATCACGAAGGGAGTACGTGGGTACAAGTATAAAACAATAATACTCTTTAATAGTAAAAGAGATAATGAAAATTGTCGTTCAAGTGGTGAACTATGACAGTTACAATTATGTTACAGGTACAAAAATAAAACAGTTTTCTGATGCTTAGCTAGATCGCATATCATCATTCACACCATCCAGACAGTGACACACTCAGAACACATGTAGACACAGAGTCACCTGAGATAATCTGATCTCGTTTAGGAATAGTGCTGGCTTTCGTTTGGATTATGTCTTGGAGTCGACCCTGGCATTCGACAGGTGTACGATGCTCCTCCGGATTCCAGGTTCCGTCTCCACTAGTTGGTGGCTCAAAGTTTCGGTAACCGGACCAGTTAGGTGTCAGCAGTATCAGCAGCGAGGCTCCTTAAATCAAACAAACAGTTGCAGACTCCTTAGTGTCTTGACAATAACAATGTGTCTGAGTGTTGATGTTGTGTGTCTGTTGTGTATGTGTCAGATGCAGAACAGGAATAAAACAATTCCTCTCTGCTATTCTGTATCAAAAGCAAAGGCCAATAGTTCTTATCAGCTTGGCTATACCTTGTATGACATGATGATACAAGGTGAAAAAGGGTCCAGAAGTGGACACATTCTAAGACCACATGGTCCATTGGAGTAGAACATGTAGCCAAATCTTTGTTTGAAAAAGGCATTACAAAATGTACATGGTTGTAAAACTTGCAGTGACTCATATGCAATAATTACTGGTGTATTCCTTAACACCATGGTGAGGAAGTCCTGGGCAGCCAGGATGTTTCCCTAGATAGCCAAGGAAGGGCCAACAATAATTCAACCTAATGCCACATCAGTTATTAGGCATAAAGCAATCAAGTGTCGCCATGAAGTCGTGAGGTATACCCCACAGAATATACGAGCTAAAAGATAAGAAGAAGGCCAGCAGGCAAGCAAGGGGGCTGAGATATTCCAGGCATTGGGCTTTAGGATGTCTCAGTTATCCCTTGTTGAGTTATTTACTCCCCAAATTCTGATTCCTCACCACCTGGTATTTGCTTTGAACTTATGACCGTCAGTGGCGTGTAATTCGGCATGGCGGTGAATCAGGGGTAAGCAAATTTATGTTTGAATATAAATCGCCTAGTAATATTGCTGGCATGTAAGAATCATGTTCCACATGTCTCTTCTACTTCTGCCCACATGGCAAAATCATGTTATCATATTTTCAACAAAATATACACGTAAATACATTCACAAAATGCATATGAAAATAATCAGTAAGGTTTATACATTATATCTATATATTTTTATCTATAAATATATCTAGGCCTCACATGTTTTCTCTCAATGTCTTCCATTTCAAATACCACGTTTCATAAATATACATGGTCAGGAAAGTTTGTGTTTTCCCACTATCAGAATATAAATGTGTACACACTCCTTACTATAATCATAATTATTATGTTACTACACTCACCCCCAGTCTTAGTGTAGCACTTAAGATAGGTTTTGGTATAATCTACCAAGGATGCAATTGGATATGGCAGCTCACTTCATATAAGGTCTGCTTAGCACAGCAGCTATGGTCGTTGTGAACCGGACGGAAGTTGTTAGTCACAATTTCCGGTGCAGCCGTACTAATAGCATGTCGCCGTATTCCCGTTGCTAGGGAGTGACGGACCTATGTCCCCAGTCCGTAGACTTGATATTAATAAGGGTTGAAGACAGAAGATTTCCCTTGTGACATCATTTGATGATGACGTGAAACTATGTGCTGTCCCCAATAGTACAGTGTGTAGTTTTAGTGCAGCAAATGTCTGCGTCGCCATTCTGCCGTCATTATTAGTAATTTAGCTGCGGTACTGAATCCGGAATGTAAATAGTAATTCAGCTAACGTAGTATTGGTGGTATTCGCATAGTGATCTAGACTCATCCCGTCACACAGATGTCACCGAGGAACTAGAACCAGACATACTAAAAGAAGAAATTATAGAAGCCATCAGATTAGCCTTATTAAACAAATCACCAGGACAGGATGAAATACCAAATGAACTAATTAAAGCAGCAAGGGAAGTAGGAACGGCTTGGCTACATAGACTATTCAACCATGTTTGGGTAGAACAACAGACACCACGAGACTGGGGAAACGCCATAATTATCCCAATTTGGAAAAACAAAGGCAGCAAAAGAGATTGCACACAATACAGAGGCATTTCACTGTTGAGTCATACTGGGAAAATATTTTGCAAAATTCTTGAAAAAAGATTACGAACTACTTTAGAACCCCAGCTAAGCGAAACGCAGCTTGGATTTAGGAAAAACAAAGGATGCACAGACGCCATTTTTGCTCTTAGACAACTTATAGAAAAATCAATTGAATTCAATGAAACACTCTACTTAGCCTTTGTCGACCAAGAAAAGGCATTTGATAGAGTAGATAGAAACAAGCTGTGGGAAATCCTTAAACAATATGGAGTGAGTACACATCTAACAAACCTATGTAGAAGTTTATACAACAACAGTGAATGCATAGTGAGAGCAACTGGAGAACACTCAGAACCCTTCACCATAAGATCTGGAGTACGACAAGGTTGTGTCCTGTCCCCTCTCTTGTTCATAACATATATAGACAACATATGTAAAGAAACCAGCCAAGCAGAGACAGCAAGAATACCGCATGACGAGAACACAGAAGAAGAACCATCTGCAAATCTAACCATTAGAGGACTCCTGTTTGCGGACGACCAAGCACTAATAGCAAAATCAGAAGCTGAATTACAAGACCACATGAATAGTCTAAACGAAATGTGTAGGGAACATAACATGAAAATTAGCACAAGCAAAACAGAGGTAATGACTATAACTAAAGAAGAACAAACAGCAACAATTCACCTAAACGAACATCCCTTGAAACAAGTAAAGAGCTTCAAGTACCTAGAAAGTATAATATCATCAAATGGCAGATCAGAAGACGAGATCGAAAATAGGTGCAATAAGGCAAATCAACTCATTGGACAAATGGCACCAATACTAAAGAACAAACATGTATCAATAACTACGAAGAAGGCACTTTATAACACAATCTTCCTACCAACTCTGTGCTACCAATGCCAAACCTGGACAATGACAGAAAAAGAGAAAAGAAAAATCACAACAACAGAAATGAGGTTTCTGAGAAGAATACTCAACGTATCAAGAAGAGATAAGATCAGAAATGAAGAAATCAGGACTAAAGTAGGGGTTAAAGCTGCTCTAGATTTTATTAGAAAGCAGCAAGTCAAATGGTTTGGCCATGCAAGTAGGCTACCAGTCAACAGCATGCCACAACAAGCAATGATGTACAGATCAGATGGAAACAGAGGAAGAGGCCGACCACGTAAACGTTGGATGGAGGGAATAACAGAATCCATGGGAATGTCGATATACGAAGCCCATAACCGGGCACTCTCACGAAGTTTATACTTCACCTCGACACCGCAAGGTACAAGAGGAACATGATGAGATGAGATGAGAGACTAAACAAGTTTACTACAGGCATTGGCGCCTCATAACTTGGTGTGGTGGACTACAAAAAAACCGATTCCATCTGCGCATGTATTTTTATACTGGGTCGGAACGACTCCCAGAGTTCCAGACCAATCATACAGTCCGCGCCCTCTGGCGGAGTTCCACCATCATCGCGAGCCGAGTATATTTTTTATTATTGGTCAGTATGTTTTTCATCTTGCAAAAGGCTGGCTACCTTTGCTATGGCAATTCTTGTTCTAATCTCTTCAAAGCATCTCCCATCAGATGTTATGACTGTTCTGAGATAGTTGTAACGATTCACTTGTTTAAGAATATGCCCATTTACTTGTATGTTACATTGTGGTATTTCTTCCTTCTTAGTGACGACCATAATCTGTGTCTTCTTACAATTCAATTCTAACCCTAGTTTTTCACTGTGTGCAACAACCGATAAATATGTTGTGTAATTAATAAAGATTATAAGGTAATAATTGTACAATCGGTTGTTTAAATAGTGTTTCTTAGCATTTTGAAAAAAAAGGCCTCCATTGAATTTATATTTATTTTTTAACATGATTGTTTCTTGGTCGATTCACTAACAGTAAGATACACTTATTGTTAGTTATTATAATAAAATTGTACTGATTGTGGGTTTAATCTGGAACGATTCAAATGATATATTCAATATGTCCTCCTTTGTCCTCTTTGTTTGTTTGTTTGTTTGTTTGTTTTTTTTTTTTTTTTTTGGGGGGGGGGGGGGGGTCTTATTATGTCCTCCTTTCGGTGCCCACGCATCTGGCAGTCCTAGGTTAACACCAAGAGTTACCAACACTGGCCTTACATTAAAGAAGATCTGCTACGAGAACAAGAGGGCGCCAAGGGTGACAATAAAATGACATCAAAAATATTGTGGAATCACATGGAATGACATTAAAAATCAAAAATATTGTGGAATCACATGGAATGACATTATCTAGTGTCACAAGTCGGGCATTGGAGTGTCAGCTAATCCTCCCCACGACGCTTGACGACTAAAGTGGAGAATAATGATGATGATTATGTTAGTGGGTCTGTAAACGGTCTCTTCTTATCAGTCCAACAGTGGTGACTTCCAGTCCAATATGGCGGATAGGCTGCACAGTTGTTAAGGCCTCTGGGGTGATTTTGCTTCTAGCTACTGTTTGCTAACGCATGTTCCTCATGTTGGACTGGTAGTACATGGTTCCGTCGCCCAGCTGCTGAGTTAAATGCGTGAAAAAAGTTTACATCTGGCCGCGGTGATGTGTATTGTTAAATGTATGTCAAGAAAACTGGCGGCCGAGCGGTTACTGAACTAGCTTGTTGTGCCTTATGCAGTAATGTATGTGCAACAGCTGGCTTTTAAGTGACTGTCGCTTCCACCGACTGTGAACTTTAATTCTACTGGCAGACTGTTGTGTTGGCATTCTGACAGCGGTCTTACGTACGTATGCCTGTGCGTGCTGTTGGTGTGTCGAGAATGCTGTCTGTTCTACTTATCACTTGGAATAGTAAGGGGCATTTTGTGAGATATTCACTGGCACAGGAACGAAGCTTTATAGGGTAGCCCTTTTCCGTGAAGTTGGAACTGTGACTAACTTACTAACAACTGACACGGCAGTGAGGTAATGTATGTTTCCCACTATCTCAACACGTGCCAAAGGTTGCGGAAATTGAACAAACTGGCGAGGAGCGGCTGGCCGAGTGGCTAAGAACGCTGGTTTCTCCTTCGGGAGACCCGGGTTTGAATCCTCTGTAAGATGTCGATTTTTTTTTTCTGTCGGGGCAAAAATAAAATCCTAACTTGCACAGTTCACGGCTTCTGCACTAGCCAGACGACCTTAATTCCTCAGGCTCGAGACCACCCCCCCCCCCCACCCTCCCCCAGCTCTACACTGCAAGGTACTATAGGCAGGTATTCTTCTTTCGTTCGCTTGAAACATGTCTATAACTGAAATGTTGTCTCTTGTATGAATTTAACTCTTTTTTAGTTCACTCAGCGGTCCATAGAGTTTATCTTCCATTGTTGTCTCTCTAGGCCAGAAGGTTTGCCTGGACATGTAATTTGGGCAGTCTTGGAGTATGTGCTCTGCTGTCTGCAACGCCAAACCACATGTGAACATGGCTGTTTCACCAATCTTGAATTTTGTATACATGTGGTTGCGTAATCTATTGTGTCCTGTTCTGAGGCGCAGAATAATGACTTGTTCTGGTGTATCCATAATGTGGTTGTCATCTTGAGCAGGTTTTCGTGGCTTTCTTACTGATTTGATCATCCTTTTCTTTTGGTGGTATGTAACGGGCACACCAGGCTGTTCTTCTTTTGCTCCTACCTTAGCCAATCTGTTTCCGGTATCAAGATGGCGACGGACGGTCGTGTTGTTTTGTGTTCGTTAACTTTTTCGCGTAGGGGATGGATTTATTCATCTCTTGCGTGTAATTGGTGTGCCAGGATGTAAAACCAGGAGTTTCTACTCAAGATCTGCGCGGGTGCTACGGAGATCGTGCATCGAGCGAAGCCTTCCTTGAGTGAATTTTCAGCAGCGCGTGTGGTTCTCAGCAGTCTATGTTTACGTTTTTTCAACATGTCGGAACAACGTGTGTTTTCCGAACGGTCAGCAGTCAACATAACGAAACGGCGTGGTAGCCGCGCAGAGAGGAAGAAGCAAGGTAAGCGCGGTGGTTTGAGACGTTTTAGACTCAAGTGTCACCGTCTAGGAACATCCGTATTCTATATTGGAACTGTGCCAGTGTAAAACAACGGGGCTCTATTTTAGAAACCCTAGTTTACAGGAACGACATTGTAGCACTCCAGGAGACGAGACTGGGCGATCAGCCACTCCGAATTGCCGGCTTCAAATGTTTCTACAACAGACGACATCTGGGAACGGCGATTCTCGTTCGCGACAGCATGGTGGCGTCAGAGCTAGACATGTCCAGTTGGGACAGTGACGATATACAAATACAAGCGTTGAGAGTTCATTCCAGTATACCATTCGTGTTGGTTAATGTTTATGCCCGCAATGCGAGCGTGGACGCCCAGAAGTGGCAGTGCTTAAGTGGCATATTAGGCCACGAGAGAAATGTTATTTTCTGTGGTGACTTCAACGCTAAAGGCAGATCATGGGGAAATACTTCCTCCAATACACAAGGGGAGGAGCTCGAGACTGCACTGGAAACCATCGACCTGGTTTGTATCAACAGTGGCTGTGTCACCAGGACAGCAAGCCGTCCAGGCAATGAGGACAGTGCTATTGATCTGGCGCTAGTTTCACCTTTACTCACTATAGTGTGTAGATGGGGTGTCCTAGGACACCATGGCAGCGACCACCACCCTTGCAGCATATTGGTGGAGAAAGGCAGAACCAGGCAGCACAAGCTAAAGGTAAAGACGTTCCAGTATGACAGTACAGGGCAAGATGTGGTGAGTAAAATAAGACGTGACAAGCGCAGAACGTTTCAGGGCAGGAAAAAAAGCTGGGAGCAGCCACCGTGGTGGAGTTTCGAGGTGGAGAAGGCGTGGGTGGATAAGCGTAGTGCTGTAAGGAGATGGCAAAATGCCAAGAAGAACAGAGCTGGTCATCCTAGTCCCTGCTTGCACTTAGAAAGAGAGATGCACACAAAAGTAAGCTATTTAAAAAAAACTGGTCACGGTGGTTAAAAGCGAAAAATGGGCAGAGGTGTGTCAAAGAGTAAGCACAGACAAGTCACTGAAATTGTTCTGGCGACTACATAAAAGCATGAGTGGTGTAGTCAAGAATAAGAGCATTTCTGACTTCCAAGGTGCTGACCTCATCTGGCAGAGGACTGACGAGGACAAGGGCAAAGCCCTCTTTGAACGCTACCTTGAGCAGAGGAACCAGACAGACATGGGAGGCCGAAATCTGGCCAAGGAGGTCACCTCAGACAGATGCAAGGCCCAGAACACTTCGGATGAAGACACAGTGACAGTGAAAGAAATCAAGGCTGTGCTTCGACGATAAAAAAACAGTGCTCCAAGTCCTGATGGCATAAGATACGACGACATAAATAGGTGTACCGACAATGAGCTAGAGAAACTAGCAGACATGTACAACAACAGTATAGGGAGTGCTAGCATCAAGGAGGAATGGTTACATAGCTATCTGATTCCCTTGCCGAAGCCTGACAAAGACCACAAAAAAATTCAGGGATATCGAATTATAACCATGCAGAATACAATAGGCAAGCTGCTGGAGAAGGTAATTGCCAGGAAAATATCAAGCCAACTAGAGAGGCAAGGTGTTTTCCCACCTACCCTGGGTGGGTACCGTCCAAAAAGGGAAACCTGGACCAATGCAGCAGTCTTTGCCCATGATGTCTATGAAGGTTTCCACTCAGGCACTGAAACCGTTGCTGCAGCGATTGGTCTTGAGGACGCATACAACAGAGTACCACTGGATTTTTTAATGTTTCAGCTTCTTGAACTAAACGTAAGTCCATTCCTCCTTAGTTGAATCGCTGCAGCCTTCTTCCAACGGAAAGTAGTTTTTAGATGTGGCAGTTGGACTTCGGAACCAACAACAATATATCCTGGCCTACCACAGGGATCACCATTATCTCCGGTACTGTTCAACGCCTACACAGTGAGAATCACCAGTGAGCAGATCACTGGACCTGGCAGGACATTGTCATATGCCGATGATGTTTTAGTGTATCGTCAGGGTAAGGATAGAGAGGAGGTTGCTGTGGAACTACAAACCGAACTCAATCGCATAAGTACTTGGTGTGATGAAGCTGGGGCAATGGTCAACCCAACAAAGGCAACAGTGACTTGGTTCTCGTTGAATAATCATATTGTCAACAATCCAACACCAACTGTAATGCTGTGTTCAGAGACGGTGGAAAGAACGCAGGCAATGAATTACCTGGGGATACGGTTTGATCGAAGCCTTGCTTATAATGTGCACATAGACCAGGTGATAACAAAGGCCAAGCGGGGTTTGGGAGCGATGCGGGTGAGCAGCGCCATCTATATCTTCTGTACGAGGGGCTGGTCATGTCTGTTTTGGAGTATGCAATGGCAATCTTGACTCTCAGCCATAAGCAGATAGAAAGGATGGAAAGGATACAGAATGAAGCTATGCGCATTATTCTTGGATGTACAAGAGATACAGCATGCAGGGCGATGTGCTACCTTCTTGATTTTCCAACCATTGAAGAGAGAATACAAGTTTGCAGGGCACGCGCCTACCTCAGAATTAACGCAAACACACAACATCCACTGCATAGTGAAATTAGGAAGGCGAAGGGCAGCAGGTTAAAAAGAGGACGGTCGTGGATGGGTCAAGCCGAAGACATTCTTCAACAGGTGTGTTCACTTGAGGACTTAGAACCTGGCGAGGAGTGGGTGCAAGTGCCAACAGACTTCTGCACATCCTTTTCAGTTTGCATCCAACTAGATAGAAAATGCAGACAAGAAAATCCGGCTGCTGTTGAGGCGTTGATTTTCGAGAATTCGCTAGACGGTGACGCGGTCATCTACACAGATGGGTCGGTCGTCCGACATATGAGAAGCTCATGGGCCTTTACAGCTCGGGCAGAAGGAAGAATTGTGAAGGAGGACTCTGGTGCTTTCACTGAAACCACAAGTAGCCTGACCATGGAAGTCATGGCAGTAAGTAAAGCAATAACATGGCTCGAGACACAGACATTCACTAGGGCTTGTTTCCTTAGCAACTCAATGAACATGATCAAGAGGATAGAGGAGGGGTCGATCCGAAGAGAATGGTTGCTGCCTCTGGAGCCGTCTCGACTGGAAAGATTAGTTTCATCTTCGTGCCAGGGCATGCGGGAGTACAAGGAAATGAGCGGGCTGACAAGCTCGCAGGTGAGGCTACTGTGGAGGGCGGACTCGCCATGGACCAGGCTGACATTCTGAATGCTCTACGTGAAGTGAGACTTTTGCGAGAACCAAGTGATGACTGTGAATCTACAACAATGGCCAGACTGCGAGAGCAGCAAATTAAAAGAGGGGTGGCCAAACAAGAACACTACGCAGGAAGCCAAAGAAGATTGATAAACCAACACAGAATTGGCGTCGTTAGCCGCTACACGCTGCGGGATTTGCTGAGGAGGGGATCCGAGCACTTATGGACTGAATGGTTCGATGTGCAACGAGGATGATCTGTCGACTAACTAACTAACTAACTTAGCCAATCGACCAGCTTTTTCGTTTCCACGTATTCCACAGAAGGATGGTATCCACTGTATGGTGACCTTATGATGACTGCTAAGTTCAGATAGTAGTGTCCTTAATACTGGCAATTTCCCAGACAGGAGCGCCTCGAGTACTGATTTTGCATCTGTCAATAGCACCACAGGTTGTGTACCATGGCTGGTATTTAGTAATTTCTCTGTTGTTATCATGATTGCCCCAATTTCAGCATCATAGTTATGGCAGTACTTTCCTGTTGGTACTCTGGCCGTGTCTCTGGTATTATTTGGGTATTCCATACACACTCCCGCTCCTCCATTTCGAGCAGCATTTTGTGCTGATCCATCTGTGTAGACTCGGATCCAGAGGTCCTGTGGGTATTCTTCATCAAGGAAGCTGAGAGTGGCTGTTCTGCGCTGTAAACTGTTCTGTGCTTCATTGTCAAATATTCCTCTCACTTTTGTCTGAATTTGTAGTGATAGTCTATGTTCATCTTTCCATGGAGTTCGCTCTGGTATAGTTTTCAGGGGGATCCCATCTGTGGGCAGATCGGTGGTTTCTCTGCAGATTCGTTTGGCCTGGTGGATAAAACTACTTCTTTTTAACCGCCCCATAGCTAGGTTTTCAAATCTGTTCTTCATAGGGTGGCCTGGAAAGCTGGGGAACTTTTCTGCTTGTATTAGTGTTTTTGTATCTCTGCGCTCTCTCAGTGCTTGTGTCCTCCCCATTTTCTCCATCTCCACTATAGAGGTTGATCTCATCCCTCCTGTTGTGACTCTAAGTGCTTGATTTTGCACCTTGTCCAGCTCTTGTAGTGTGGTTTTTTATGCTGAACACCACGCAGTTGACCTGAATTCCAGGTGTGGTCGTATGCTCTGTTGATAAACTTTGCTAAGTATTTTCCCACTGGCTCCCCATGTGGTTCCACTTAGTTTTCTCAGGATGGCTATTTTCCTTCTGGCTTTTGCTACTGCTTTGTTGATGTGCGTTCTGCGTGTCAGCCTGCCATCAAATGTTACTCCAAGGTATGTAGGTATGTTGGTTCTTTATCTTCTCTAAGGGGTATGCCATTGATCTGGATGATCCCTGCCTTTTGTTTTGCAGAGAGGGTAAATAGAGTGGTGCTGCACTTGTCAGTGTTTATGCTGACACACCATTTATTTGCCCATGCAACAAAAGATCTACAGCTCTTTGTAACGATCTGGTGGCCACCGATGCCTGTTCATTTGTGCTCCATAGAACCAGGTCATCAGCGTACATTGCCGCTTTAATTCCATGCTGTAGATTAGCAACAAGAACATTGATGAAGATTAGAAAAAGTGTGGGGGACAAGACTCCGCCCTGAGGGAAACCGTGGCTAAATAGTACTTTCTTGCTCTTGAGTCCGTCTATCTGGACCCGGGCTGTTCTGTTATGCAAGTATGCTTTCATCCATTTGTACATTCTTCCATTGACTTTACAGTTTCTCACTTTCTTCATCAGACCTTCTTTCCAGACTTTGTCAAAGGCTTTCTTCAGATCTATCCATGTAGCAAGCACCAGCTTCTTCTCTTGGAATGCATCCTCAATTTCTTGAGAGAGGTAGGTTGTCTGATCTTCCGTAGAGTAGCGCTGTCTAAAGTCAGCTTGCTGTGGCACAAGGATGTTTTCACTTTCAATGTACCACTGCAGTCTGTGATTGATGATCCGCTCCATTGTTTTGCAGAGACAGCTGGTGAGGCTAATTGATCTGTAGCTGGAGGCAATGGAACTATCTTTCCCTGATTTTAGGAGGGGTATCATGATTGCTTCTCTCCAGGCTTGTGGAACACTGCCTAAGGTCCAGCTGTTATTGAAGATCTGCAACAGCTTTGCTTTGGCCTCTGTTCCTAGGTTCCTGATTATTTCATTGGAGATACCATCAGCTCCTGGTGACTTTCTCATTTTCAGTTTTGATATGGGTAGCTCCAGTTCGGTGATTGTGATAGATTCCTCCAGAACCTCATGTACTGTTTCATTCTGTCCTGTATGTTGCCATTTCTCTCGAAACTCTTGTTGTTTCTCTGGACTAAAGTCGATATTGTTATCTTATGCGAATGAGTCCGAAAAGTGGTCAGTTGCTTCCTTTCCTGTTAAGATGTTTCCGTCTTTATGTAGTGCAATTTTTGAGTTTCTCCCTGTGCCTTCATCGTTAAGTTGTTTTATTAGCTTCCACAATTTCCTTGTGTCTCTTTCAAAATTCAGAGATTCTGTTTTCTCCTGCCAGCTTTTCCGTCTAGACTGCAGCTGGGCCCTTTGAAATTTGGCTTTTGCGTGCTGGAATTTATTGTAGTGCTCTTGGCTGGGTTTGGCCTCTGCTTGCTTTCTACACACTTCCACATTATGCAACTGTTCCAGTTCACTACTCCAGTAGGGTTTATAATGTTTATGGGCTCCTCTTGGTACTGTTTCTCGCGCTGCCTGTAGTATGCATTTCCCAAACTCTTCAACTACTTTATTGATGTCTTTCTCAGTGTTCAGGTTTATAACCAGTATGCTGGTGCGATGCTTGTACATTGCCAAGTCTGCTTTCTTGTAGTTCCACCTCGAGAGGGTGCTGCTTTCACTTACAAGCTCATTTTCTACAGTTAGAAATACTGGGCGATGGTCACTGCCACCAAGTTGTTTCCCAACAATTCGTGTAATGTTTCACTTCAGTGAATGAAAAGCCAGGTCAGGTGTCCACCATTCTAATGCGTGCAGTATGATCATAGTACATCACATGTTCTCCGGGATTTCCCCCGGCACGGTCAGCTAAGAAGGGAATACTGGCTTAGTGAGACGGCACTGCGTTCACAACTGTGTGGAACACAAGAAGAGCTGCACAAACTGCCGACTACATCACCAGAACTCGTCTGTCAGTGTATACATGAAAGAGCGAATGGAGAAGAAGAGGCAGACAAAGAAGAACACACAGAGATTATTCCAAAATGTACGTTTAAATCAGTCTTGGTCAACATGCACACAAAGAAACAATGGACACAAAACTCAGAAAACAAGAATACACAGATAGAAAACTAAAATATCCAAATTTATTTACATAGTTTTCAAATATCACAATGCTATTACACAAGTTGTTTACTGTCTTATTGTACTTGGTGGAAACTTCCGTTTGTGTATCTATCTACTGTGCCTGGTATGGCTACCAGCAGCGTGTAACGTTCACACACTCGGCTACTCCACGAGCCTCGTTAAATGGATAACTGACAGTACGCCCCACGACTGCTCACGGACTAAATACAACTAACATACAACTATAAACTTGTGCACACAAAACCGATATTACATATAAAATTTTAAACAAAAGTAGTATGCTATTACATCATCACCACCAAGTACCATCTCCGCAACGAAAGTCAGCCGTGACGTGTTCTCAACAGATTCTGTTCTGTATCTTCATGAGACACTCACACAAACTTCTTTCAGCTCAAGCCTCAATATTACATGTATACATGCAGCCTTATCTTCCTCTGACACGCTTCCCACCATCCCCCACCAGCACACCCCCAACAAGGAGCACGTCCGGTTATTTGACCACCATTAAAGACACGTGAACTCTATGGCCATGTTTACACGCCCTCAAGTGTATTAAGCCTATGTTTGAAAGTTAGTTGCATATCCTTTACACGACGTAGCAGTGAACCCCAGCATTTTTTGGCTGTTTGTGATTCCTAGGCACGTTTTACATTCAGTAGCTTACCATTGTCGGTCTCCTTGGCTAAGGCCTTACGGACGCGATTCGTGAGCCCGCCAACCCGAGTTCGAAACACAGCTGCGACCGATTTTGCAGCAGACTGTGTCGCGCTCGGGCGTTAACGTGTTGGTATGTGAGCGGGTCGTTCAGAAATCAATGGCAAACTACTGAACGTAAACATGCCAAGACATCAACAACAGTAGTAAAGTGCTGGTGTTGATTGCGATGTACTTTAAATAGGATATGTAAAAAAAAAGCTTACCATTGCTTTCTGAACGACCGGCACTCATACCGCTCACACCATTGTATGGAAACCAACGCAAGACGGTCTGCTTCTAAATCGCCCGCAGCTGTGTTTCGAACGCGGTATGAGGATTTCGATTGGCGCTTGTAACGCCACAGTGCCGGCGGGGCATATGGTGCTCTTCCCTTATTGTATCGACCAATCAGCACTCGAGGAGTGACGTCATCATACCAGGCTAGCCGACTTTACTTGCCAAGACATTTCCAGAAACGCATGTTTGGCTGGGTGGACCTGGGGGAACCAGTTACATGTTTAAAAAGAGCTTGGATGCGAATTCCAACCCATGACCTCGGGGTCGACAGGCCAGCGTGCTAACATCTCGGCCACCGCGGTTCCCTGTACACGGCCGAAATACTTTAATTCTGTGACGCTGATGTCATTACTTGATCAAGTGTCATGGGATGATTCATCGTCTTAAACGACTTCCCGTATCTGCCATGGGCTAATATACAGCAGTTTTCCTTATGGAAGTCCTTTTAATTTGATATATAATACAACATGCAATGTGAATGTGATCAATGTCGAACAATCAGCATAATGAATCACATCAAAAAGATTTTACTAAGGATCATCATGTACAGTGTTAGGGGGGAAATAAAACCAGAAATAGGCGAAGAACAGTATGGGTTCGTAGAAGGCAAAGGTACAACAAATGCTGAGTATTTGCTGAGAAAAATAATAGAGCGTTCAAAAGAAGTCAATAAAGACCTTCATCATTGATTGCATGAAAGTTTTCTAAAGAGTAAAACACATTCACATAATGAAAATTCCAGCCCTTCAGGAGAGGTGTGCGACAAGGATGCGTAATGTCTCTCTTTATTGTGAATATATTATGAGAAATGTATAGGATATGAAAGGAGTTGCATTCGGAGGACACAATATATATATAAGATATGAGGACGATACGGTATTGACTGCTGACAACGAGCAAGATCTACAACATTTTGTGGAGGCGGTTATTATACACAGTGAGAAACTATGTTTAGAATTGAATTGTAAGAAAACAGAGATCATGGTCGTCTCCAAGAAGAAAGAAATTCCACATTGTAATATCCAAGTGATTGGAAATATTCTTAAACAGGTGAATTGGTATAACTATCTCGGAACTGTCGTAACATCTGATGAAAGATGCCTTGTAGAGATTAGATCAAGAATAGCCATGGAAAAACTGGCCTTCTGCAAAATGAAAAACATACTTAACAACAACATGTTTTCAATTGCAGTGAGAAAAAGAGTGTTGAAGTGCTATACAGAACCCATATTGTTGTATGCGTGTGAAACATGGACAATTAAGAGACAAGCTGAGAAACATCTAATAGCAGTGGAAATGTGGTTTGTGAGAAAAATGCAAAGAGTACCATGGACGGACAGAAAATCATATGAGACTGTCCTTCAAGAAACCAAAAATTAAAAAAAAACGGAGATTGATTGGAGAAATTAGACGTAGATAGTCAAGATATTTTGAACATGGTACGAGGAGAAATGGACTTGAAAATTTAGTCACAACTGGCAAGCTTGATGGGAAGAAAGAAGCTAGAGACCACCCCCCCCCCCTCCTTCTCCAGCTCTACACTGCAAGGTACTATAGGCAGTTATTCTTCTTCTTTCGTTCGCTTGAAACATGTATAAAACTGCAATGTTGTCTCTTGTATGAATTTAACTGTCTAGCTAAGTTTTCAAATCTGTTCTTCATAAGGTGGCCTGGCAAGCTGAGGAACTTTTCTGCTTGTATTAGTGTTTTTGTATCTCTGCGCTCTCTCAGTGCTTGTGTCCTCCCCATCTTCTCCATCTCCACTATAGGGGTTGATCTCATCCCTCCTGTGGTGACTTTAAGTGCTTGATGTTGCACCTTGTCCAGCTCTTGTAGTGTGGTTTTTGATGCTGAACACCACGCAGTTGACCTGAATTCCAGGTGTGGTCGTATGCTCTGGTGATAAACTTTGCTAAGTATTTTCCCACTGGGTGCCCATGTGGTTCCACTTAGTTTTCTCAGGATGGCTATTTTCCTTCTGGCTTTTGCTACTGCTTTGTTGATGTGCTTTCTGCGTGTCAGCCTGCAATCAAATGTTACTCCAAGGTATGTAGGTATGTTGGTTCTTTATCTTCTCTAAGGGGTATGCCATTGATCTGGATGATATCTGCCTTTTGTTTTGCAGAGAGGGTAAATAGAGTGGTGCTGCACTTGTCAGTGTTTATGCTGACACACCATTTATTTGCAACAAAAGCATCTACAGCTCTTTGTAGCGATCTGGTGGCCACCGATGCCTGTTCATTTGTGCTCCATAGAACCAGGTCATCAGCGTACATTGCCGCTTTAATTCCATGCTGTAGATTAGCAACAAGAACATTGATGAAGATTAGAAAAAGTGTGGGGGACAAGACTCCGCCCTGGGGGAAACCGTGGCGAAATAGTACTTTCTTGCTCTCGAGTCAGTCTATCTGGACCCGGGCTGTTCTGTTATGCAAGTACGCTGTCACCCATTTGTACATTCTTCCATTGACCTTACAGTTTCTCACTTTCTTCATCAGACCTTCTTTCCAGACTTTGTCAAAGGCTTTCTTAAGATCTATCCTTGTAGCAAGCACCAGCTTCATCTCTTGGCATGTATCATCAATTTCTTGAGAGAGGTATGTTGTCTGATCTTCCGTAGAGTAGCACTGCCTAAAGTCAGCTTGCTGTGGCACAAGGATGTTTTCACTTTCAATGTACCACTGCAGTCTGTGATTGATGATCCGCTCCATTGTTTTTCAGAGACAGCTGGTGAGGCTAATTGATCTGTAACTGGAGGCAATGGAACTATCTTTCCCTGATTTTAGGAAGGGTATCATGATTGCTTCTCTCCAGGCTTGTGGAAGCACTGCCTAAAGTCCAGCTATTATTGACGATTTGCAATAGCTTTGCTTTGGCTTCTGTTCCTAGGTTCCTGATCATTTCATTGGAAATACCATCAGCTCCTGGTGACTTTCTCATTTTCAGTTTTGATATGGCTAGCTCCAGTTCGCTGATTGTGATAGGTGCCTCCAGAACCTCATGTACTGTTTCCTTCTGTCCTGTATGTTGCCATTTCTCTCGAAACCCTTGTTGTTTCTCTGGACTAATGTCGATATTGTTATCTTGTGCGAATGAGTCCGAAAAGTGGTCAGCTGCTTGCTTTCCTGTTAAGATGTTTCCGTCTTAATGTAATGCAATTTTTGAGTTTCTCCCTGTGCCTTCATCGTTAAGTTGTTTTATTAGCTTCCACAATTTCCTTGTGTCTCTTTCAAAGTTCAGAGATTCTGTTTTCTCCTGCTAGCTTTTCCGTCTAGACATGCAGCTGGGCCCTTTGAAATTTGGCTTTTGGGTGCTGGAATTTATTGTGGTGCTCTTGGCTGGGTGTGGCCTCTGCTTGCTTTCTACACACTTCCACATCAGTATGCAACTGTTCCAGTTCACTACTCCAGTAGGGTTTATATTGTTTACGGGCTCCTCTTGGTACTGTTTCCCGTGCTGCCTGTAGTATGCATTTCCCAAACTCTTCAACTACTTTATTTATGTCTTTCTCAGTGTTCAGGTTTTTAATCAGTATGCTGGTGTGGTGCTTGTATATTGCCCAGTCTGCTTTCTTATAGTTCCACCTAGAGAGAGTGCTGCTTTCACTTACAAGCTCATTTTCTACAGTTAGAAAGACTGGGCGATGGTCACTGCCACCAAGTTGTTTCCCAACAATTCGTGTAATGTTCCACTTCAGTGAATGAAAAGCCAGGTCAGGTGTTCACCATTCTAATGCATGCAGTATGATCACACTACATCACATGTTCTCCGGGACTTCCCCTGGCACGGTCAGCTAAGAAGGGAATACTGGTTTAGTGAGACGGCACTGCGTTCACAACTGTGTGGAACACAAGAAGAGCTCCACAAACTGCCGACTACATCACCAGAACTCGTCTGTCAGTGTATACATGAAAGAGCGAATGGAGAAGAAGAGGCAGACGAAGAAGAACACACAGAGATTATTCCAAAATGTACGTTTAAATCAAAGTCTTGGTCAACATGCACACAAAGAAACAATGGACACAAAACTCAGAAAACAAGAATACACAGATAGAAAACTAAAATAACCAAATTTATTTACATAGTTTTCAAATATCACAATGCTATTACACAAGTTGTTTACTGTCTTATTGTACTTGGTGGAAACTTCCGTTTGTGTATCTATCTACTGTGCCTGGTATGGCTACCAGCAGCGTGTAACGTTCACACACTCGGCTACTCCACGAGCCTCGTTAAATGGATAACTGACAGTACGTCCCACAACTGCTCACGGACTAAATACAACTAACATACAACTATAAACTTGTGCACACAAAACCGATATTACAAACATAATTGTAAACAAAAGTAGTATACTATTACATCATCACCACCAAGTACCATCTCCGCAACGAAAGTCAGCCGTGACGTGTTCTCAACAGATTCTGTTCTGTATCTTCATGAGACACTCACACATACTTCTTTCAGTTCAAGCCTCAATATTACATGTATACATGCAGCCTTGACTTCCTCTGACACCCTTCCCACCATCCCTCACCAGCACACCCCCAACAAGGAGCACGTCCGGTTATTTGACCACCATTAAAGAAACGTGATCTCTGTGGCCATGTTTACACGCCCTCAAGTGTATTAAGCCTATGTTTGAAAGTTAGTTGCATATCCTTTACAGGACGTAGCAGTGAACCCCAGCATTTTTTGGCTGTTTGTGATTCCTAGGCAAGTTTTACATTCAGTAGCTTACCATTGTCGGTCTCCTTGGCTAAGGCCTTACGGACGCGATTCGTGAGCCCGCCAACCCGAGTTCGAAACACAGCTGCGACCGATTTTGCAGCAGACTGTGTCCCGCTCGGGTGTTAACGTGTTGGTATGTGAGCGGGTCGTTCAGAAATCAATGGCAAACTACTGAACGTAAACATGCCAAGACATCAACAACAGTAGTAAAGTGCTGGTGTTGATTGCGATGTACTTTAAATAGGATATGTAAAAAAAAAAGAAGCTTACCATTGCTTTCTGAACGACCGGCACTCATACCGCTCACACCATTGTATGGAAACCAACGCAAGGCGGTCTGCTTCTAAATCGCCCGCAGCTGTATTTCGAACGCGGTATGAGGGTTTCGATTGGCGCTTGTAACGCCACAGTGCCGGCGGGGCATATGGTGCTCTTCCCTTATTGTATCGACCAATCAGCACTCGAGGAGTGACGTCATCAACACCAGGCCAGCCGACTTTACTTGCTAAGACATTTCCAGAAACGCATGTTTGGCTGGGTGGACCTGGGGGAACCAGTTACATGTTTAAAATGAGCTTGGATGCGAATTCCAACCCATGACCTCGGGGTCGACAGGCCAGCGTGCTAACATCTCGGCCACCGCGGTTCCCTGTACACGGCCGAAATACTTTAATTCTGTGACGCTGATGTCATTAGTTGATCAAGTGTCATGGGATGATTCATCGTCTTAAACGACTTCCCGTATCTGCCATGGGCTAATGTAACAAGCTAAGTGGAGGGTCCCAAATAACTATGTCTCAATTTTCTCATGTATATTTCATAGCCCTGGCTTTAAATAGGTCTTTCCCTGCCAACCCTCCTCTGTTTCCCCCGGACTCACTGTCACTCTCTCTTCGACCTCAGGACCTATTTCCTGCAGGGTCGTTCTGGCTGACACGCATACAACATGACGTTCTTCAACATATTTGTCATTGTAAATTTAATAACTCAATACATAACAGCACCGAAAAAAATATCTGACGATTAGCTCATAAACATCTACACACAATCTAGAGAGAAAACTAGTCCATACAATATCAACACAAATGTAAATATCCTAGATCATCGTTTTCCATATTGTCCCATGAATTCACAACCCTCTCACAGCAAGTTCTCTGGTCTTTATTTCTCGCGTAGGTTGTTCGAACAACAGGGTTCCATAGATCCAAGATTCCAAGTTTCCGTGTCCTACACGAATGTAGTGTGTCCAATGGTTAGGGAAAGTGCCCTGGGATCACGCGGCACAATTTTGGTGGGGAAATACTCAAGGAGAATAAATAGGATATATGTACGGGTGTGTCAGTGACTTAGGCGGGATCTAGCCCAAAATGCAAACATACTCGATCACAGCTCAACGAAAAGCCTGCCGAGGTGTCTGAAAGTATTCGTTCGGGCCCGCCGTGGTTCTATCTGGTATAGCCCAACAGCAGCAGGGACTTCATAGTAAACATAATGTTCTATGTCGATGCTCTGTCGAAACTTCCGGCTATATTCGCCGTCAAAAGAAGGAACCTGTAAAGTTAAAACAATTTTGAGAGCCTCTGATGTAAACTTCAGATACAGCCGGCATGGAGATTCCAATGGTCTCAGCATGTCGGTTGCCATAAATAAAATACATACAATTACCTAGTATTCAATTGTCTTCATACCACACTCCTCTCCACACTCATACCATGCCTTTATTAATATTGGGCACATACCTTCTCAGGCTTCCCTCTCACTTGCAAACCTTGCCTTTCTCACGACAAAGCTATTGTGGAGTAGTGTGCGTAATTATGTATGTTTCCTACTCTTAACTAATATCATAATAGTGGGTCTGTATGGACCGCAGTGCATCTCCCTCCCCCATCCCTAGCAAAAACAGGAAAGAGGAAACTACCCTGTCCGGCCGCCGCTCTTGTCTGAGCTGTCACCGCAATGTATCGGCCGTGTCTCACATAACCCATATATTCAGATGAGTTCAGGTTCTCTCAGGGAGACAGGGAAGTCCATTTATACTCCCAACATCCTCCTATCGACCAGGAACCACCCGGTCCACCTGGCCCCCCATCAGCCGAAAGACGAAAGAAATAGCACAGTGGATCGCCTCTTCTGGCTCAAGAAGATATAACTCAGATGGGTGGAACCGGTCCCCACGGAGCCCTTCCCTCCCCTCGACATGCCATAGCTATAGAATGTTTATATTCAAATGAAAGATGACACTAAACAGAGGTAAAGCCATAAGAAGAAAGATAGCCCCCCCCCCCCTCCCCACCGTCTATCCGCCGCCAAGAATAAGCGACATCATCTGGGAAAAGATATTGCCCCGATTTGTTCCCCCGCCATGCCCAGATCTAGACGCTTAGCCAAATTGGCAAGACTGCCGTTTCACCAAATCGTCTCATTATTTGAGACGACCAAGCTTAATATGCCCAGGTCTGGCAGGACCTATTAATCTAAAATTACCTTTCATATCCCAGCAGTAGGATGCGGCACTTTATCTGTAAAATTCTTTAAAACTTCCATACATTGTGCCGACCACAACCGACAAGGTTGACAACGGACATTTCACGCCCAAACCATTACCCTAGGTCATATTTGGTGTAAGGCGCGCCATTGGGTTTTCCCGAAGAACAGATAGATTTCAAAGTATTCGTGTCAAATGCTCGGGTTATGAAAGTACCCCAGAGAATCCCACTCCGAAGGAATTGAGCGGATAGGTATGAGGACATGGGCCACTGGGGTTTCGCTACAGCTAATATACAGCAGTTTTCCTTATGGAAGTCCTTTTAATTTGATATATAATACAGCATGCAATGTGAATGTGATCAATGTCGAACAATCAGCATAATGAATCACATCAAAAAGATTTTACTAAGGATCATCATGTACAGTGTTAGGGGGGAAATAAAACCAGAAATAGGCGAAGAACAGTATGGGTTCGTAGAAGGCAAAGGTACAACAAATGCTGAGTATTTGCTGAGAACAATAATAGAGCGTTCAAAAGAAGTCAATAAAGACCTTCATCATTGATTGCATGAAAGTTTTCTAAAGAGTAAAACACATTCACATGATGACAATTCCAGCCCTTCAGGAGAGGTGTGCGACAAGGATGCGTAATGTCTCTCTTTATTGTGAATATATTATGAGAAATGTATAGGATATGAAAGGAGTTGCATTCGGAGGACACAATATATATATATAAGATATGAGGACGATACGGTATTGACTGCTGACAACGAGCAAGATCTAAAACATTTTGTGGAGGCGGTTATTATACACAGTGAGAAACTATGTTTAGAATTGAATTGTAAGAAAACAGAGATCATGGTCGTCCCCAAGAAGAAAGAAATACCACATTGTTGTTAATGTTGTTTGTCCATCAAGAATGATGATGACCATTCATTTCATCCAGTGGGGTTGAAGGTGTGGAGCCGTGGGTTCTAAGATGGCTGATAAGGCCTATTTTGGCTCGAAATGTTCTTTGACAATGTGGGCAAAGAATGCTTGACGTCTCTGGAGGAGGATTTCCTGCAGCGGTTTTTCTGTCCTGCCTTTTCTTCACAGCTCTTGCAATCCTGGTTGCCTCACATATGACTGCACCTTTGCGCAATGATGCACGCCACGAATTTCGGTCTCTGGCTGCAGCCTCCCAGGTGTCATGATGAATTCCAAAAGCATTCAGTGAAATTTTCAGAGTGTCTTTAAAACGTTTCCTCTGGCCACCTTGGGAGCGTTTACCACAACGCAGTTCGCTGTAAAAAAATTCGTTTAGGGAGCCTGTGATCTGGCATGCGAGTCAAGTGACCAGCCCAGCGAATCTGATTCTTCATCAGTAGAGTGTGGATACTGGGCGTGGATGCTCTTTCTAGGACTTCAGTGTCTGGAATCTTGTCTTGCCATCTAATCTTCAGTAGCTTCCTTAGGCAGACTGTGTGGAAGTGGTTTAATTTCCTTGCGTGTCGCTGATAAACAGTCCAGGTTTCACAAGCATATAGCAGTGTGGATAATACAACTGCTTTGTAGACTTTTAGCTTTGTTTGCAGGCTTATTCCAGTTCTGTCCCATACATTCTTGTACAGTCTGCCAAAGGCTGCACTGGCCTTAGAGATTCTTGCATTCACTTCGTCATCGATTGTGGCAGCTTGTGACACGGTGCTGCCAAGATAGGTGAATTTGTCCACAACACTTAGTCTATGATCATTCACTTTGATATTCGGCACAGTGTGATTATTCCCTGGAGCTGGCTGGTACATAACTACAGTCTTCTCCAAGTTGATATTGAGCCCAAAGTTGGCACAGGCATGTGAGATAGCTGAAACATTATGTTGCATGTCCGCCTCTGAGTTGGCGTATAGAGCGCAATCATCAGCAAACAGGAGCTCTCTGACGGTGCGCTGTTAATTTTGGTTTTAGCTTTCAGCCTTCTGAGATTGAATAACTTTCCTTCCATACGGTAGTTGATGTCTATTCCAATGTCGTCGTTCTCGAAGGCATTCACCAACATGGCTGAAAACATAAGGCTGAACAGTGTTGGTGCCAGGACACATCCTTGCTTCACTCCATTGGTGACAGGAAAGGGTTCAGACAGTTCACCATTTTCCTGTACTCTTGCCTGCATGCCGTCATGAAATAGCCGCACTATTTGGACAAACTTTCTTGGACAGCCATATTTTGCCATAATCATCCACAGTCCTTCTCTGCTGACTGTATCAAAAGCCTTGGTAAGGTCAATGAAAGGGGAGAACATTTCGCAGTTCTGTTCCTGACATTTCTCTTGTAGCTGCCTTGCAGCGAAAATCATGTCAACAGTTCCACGTTCTTTTCTGAAGCCACATTGACTCTCAGGAAGAAGACCTTGATCGAGATGGGCTGTGAGGCGATTGAGAAGAATTCTGGCGAGTATCTTCCCTGCAATTGAAAGCAAGGAGATGCCTCGGTGGTTGTGACGTTGGATGAAGAATGACTTGCGCGATGACTTGGATTAAAGTGAGGAAGAGTTGCGCAATTCGTCGACTTCACTCTCTCGCCTGAGTCCATCTGAGTCCAGTGGCAAGACAAGTCGAGACGATTGGAGACGAATACAGGTGCAGTGGATGACCAGGGCGCTCTACGTGCCTTGCCGTGCTCATTACGTTCCACAACGCTTTGCAGGTAAACGCCGTCTTGCCCGTTGAATCAGGAATGATTTCTTCCGCGCAGTCTGCCGAATCCTGTCTTCACATGCTGGGTAGGCATACCCTAGTTTACCTCTTGGTTTGACACCAAATCGGATATCCATGCCTGGTTTAGCCAGCCTCTCACAGCTGTTGCCCGGGGGGTGGCCGCTGTCGCAAACATTGTAACATCCAAGTGATTGGAAATATTCTTAAACAGGTGAATTGGTATAACTATCTCGGAACTGTCGTAACATCTGATGAAAGATGCCTTGTAGAGATTAGACCAAGAATGACCATGGAAAAACTGGCCTTCTGCAAAATGAAAAACATACTTTACAACAACATGTTTTCAATTGCAGTGAGAAAAAGAGTTTTGAAGTGCTATACAGAACCTATATTGTTGTATGCGTGTGAAACATGGACAATTAAGAGACAAGCTGAGAAACATCTAATAGCAGTGGAAATGCGGTTTATTAGAAAAATGCAAAGAATACCATGGACGGACAGAAAATCATATGAGATTGTCCTTCAAGAAACCAAAAATTAAAAAAAAAAACGGAGATTGATTGGAGAAATTAGACGTAGATAGTCAAGATATTTTGGACATGTTACGAGGAGAAATGGACTTGAAAATTTAGTGACAACTGGCAAGCTTGATGGGAAGAAAGCAAATGAAAGACAAAGAGATAAATACCTTGATGGCTTGGCAACAAGGCATGGTCGGGACAAGAACACAGACTTGATTCGAGACTGGTGACCGTGTAAGACGACGACGCTTTTCGGCATGGCACTTGATGATGATGATGATGATGATGATGATGATGATGATGATGATGATGATGATGATGATGATGAGTACAACATGTTTGGTACATATTAGCAACTTTTCAGCCGTAACTGTGACGCACCCCTATTTCCCATTTTCCAGGTCCATTTTTCTTTGAATCTGTGAAGAAATGATTTCTTACTTTCCGTGTTCATAATACTTCTCTGTTTGTTGTGTTCTCTTGCCCTGATACTCCCCATCTACTTCTGTGTTTGTTGTGGACTCCTGCCCTGATACTCCCCCTCTACTTCTGTGTTTGTTGTGATCTCTTGCCCTGATACGTCCCCTCTACTTCTGTGTTTGTTGTATTCTCTTGCCCTGATACTCCCCCTCTACTTCTGTGTTTGTTGTGGTCTCTTGCCCTGATACTCCCCCTCTACTTCTGTGTTTGTTGTGGACTCTTGCCCTGATACTCCCCCTCTACTTCTGTGTTTGTTGTGTTCTCTTGCCCTGATACTCCCCCTCTACTTCTGTGTTTGTTGTGTTCTCTTGCCCTGATACTCCCCCTCTACTTCTGTGGTTGTTGTGGACTCTTGCCCTGATACTCCCCCTCTACTTCTGTGTTTGTTGTGTTCTCTTGCCCTGATACCCCCCCCCTCTACTTGTGTGTTTGTTGTGTTCTCTTGCCCTGATACTCCCCCTCTACTTGTGTGTTTGTTGTGTTCTCTTGCCCTGATACTCCCCCTCTACTTCTGTGTTTGTTGTGTTCTCTTGCCCTGATACTCCCCCTCTACTTCTGTGTTTGTTGTGTTCTCTTGCCCTGATACTCCCCCTCTACTTGTGTGTTTGTTGTGGACTCTTGCCCTGATACTCCCCCTCTACTTCTGTGTTTGTTGTGTTCTCTTGCCCTGATACTCCCCCTCTACTTCTGTGTTTGTTGTGTTCTCTTGCCCTGATACTCCCCCTCTACTTCTGTGTTTGTTGTGGACTCTTGCCCTGATACTCCCCATCTACTTCTGTGTTTGTTGTGGTCTCTTGCCCTGATACTCCCCCTGTACTTCTGTGTTTGTTGTGGACTCTTGCCCTGATACTCCCCCTCTACTTCTGTGTTTGTTGTGTTCTCTTGCCCTGATACTCCCCCTCTACTTGTGTGTTTGTTGTGTTCTCTTGCCCTGATACTCCCCTTCTACTTCTGTGTTTGTTGTGGACTCTTGCCCTGATACTCCCCCTCTACTTCTGTGTTTGTTGTGTTCTCTTGCCCTGATACTCCCCCTCTACTTCTGTGTTTGTTGTGTTCTCTTGCCCTGATACTCCCCCTCTACTTCTGTGTTTGTTGTGGACTCTTGCCCTGATACTCCCCCTCTACTTCTGTGTTTGTTGTGTTCTCTTGCCCTGATACTCCCCCTCTACTTCTGTGTTTGTTATGTTCTCTTGCCCTGATACTCCCCCTCTACTTCTGTGTTTGTTGTGTTCTCCTGCCCTGATACTCCCCCTCTACTTCTGTGTTTGTTGTGGACTCTTGCCCTGATACTCCCCCTGTACTTCTGTGTTTGTTGTGGACTCTTGCCCTGATACTCCCCCTCTACTTCTGTGTTTGTTGTGTTCTCTTGCCCTGATACTCCCCCTCTACTTCTGTGTTTGTTGTGTTCTCTTGCCCTGATACTCCCCCTCTACTTCTGTGTTTGTTGTTGACTCTTGCCCTGATACTCCCCCTCTACTTCTGTGTTTGTTGTGTTCTCTTGCCCTGATACTCCCCCTCTACTTCTGTGTTTGTTGTGTTCTCTTGCCCTGATACTCCCCCTCTACTTCTGTGTTTGTTGTGGTCTCTTGCCCTGATACCCCCCTCCCCCCCTCTACTTCTGTTTGTTGTGGTCTCTTGCCCTGATACTCCCCCTCTACTTCTGTGTTTGTTGTGTTCTCTTGCCCTGATACTCCCCCTCTACTTCTGTGTTTATTGTGTTCTCTTGCCCTGATACTCCCCCTCTACTTCTGTGTTTGTTGTGGTCTCTTGCCCTGATACCCCCCCCCCCTCTACTTCTGTGTTTGTTGTGGTCTCTTGCCCTGATACTCCCCCTCTACTACTGTGTTTGTTGTGTTCTCTTGCCCTGATACTCCCCCTCTACTTCTGTGTTTGTTGTGGTCTCTTGCCCTGATACCCCCCTCCCCCCCCCTCTACTTCTGTGTTTGTTGTGGTCTCTTGCCCTGATACCCCCCTCCCCCCTCTACTTCTGTGTTTGTTGTGGTCTCTTGCCCTGATACTCCCCCTCTACTTCTGTGTTTGTTGTGGTCTCTTGCCCTGATACTCCCCCTCTACTTCTGTGTTTGGTGTGGACTCTTGCCCTGATACTCCCCCTCTACTTGTGTGTTTGGTGTGGACTCTTGCCCTGATACTCCCCCTCTACTTCTGTGTTTGTAGTTTTCTCTTGCCCTGATACTCCCCCTCTACTTCTGTGTTTGTTGTGGACTCTTGCCCTGATACTCCCCCTCTACTTCTGTGTTTGTTGTGGACTCTTGCCCTGATACTCCCCCTCTACTTCTGTGTTTGTTGTGGACTCCTGCCCTGATAATCCCCCTCTACCTCTTAATAACCACATTCCAATAGCTGGGTTGTGTCCCCGATCTTCTTTACTCTTTGTTCATGTTCGGTACAATATACTCCTGCAGACTACTGTAACACTTCATTTCGCTCTTGTCTAAGATCACAACTCAGCTCCTTGTCTGAACTCATAACTAAGCTCTTTGTCTCAACTCACAGCTCAGCTGTGTAGTTCGGTGTCTGCGTGGCTAAGTGATTAAACCGCATGGCACACGATAATAATGATAAGTGTTTTAGATATTGTTTTAGTACATCTCCATGTTTCTATTTCATACATTAGTACTGCTTTGGCGTCAGAAACACACAACAATAAACACATAAAACACGAATACAATGTAGAATATACTTGGCAATATACCATTGCCATAGAAGTTAACAAAAATGATGTTTGCTATCATTTAGAACCATGTAGATGTGAATCATGGATGCCTGTAAACCAGAACTATCGTCGCAGAAGCTTCAAAGTCCCTGGCTTGTGACGAGAGTGCTTCTCTAGCTTGAGCAGGTCGTTGATGATATTCCTGTGTAAAATTTTGGAGGCACACATGGCTCCCGTCAACACGACCGGGACTAACCCGCCCATGAAAGTGTTTTGTCCTAGAACAGACATTAAAAGAAGTTACAGTTGTAAATAAGAAGCTGCGACTTTCCGCCCATTAAAGTGTCTTGTCCTAGAACAGACATTAAAATAAATTGCAGTTGTAGATAAGGATCTGCGACTGAGTTTGCGACGAGGCCAAGGATATCACCTGTTTTAGAAAAGGACCACAAAAGTGCTCGTTATGTTTGCTTGGTATCATCATCATCACCAAGTGCGATGTCAGCTGGCCTAGGCGTTCATGTCTCTCCACAGATCTCGGTGTTTAGTGTTCTGGATCAACTGCTTTGCATTTATCACTGCCAACATACACTGCGGAAACGGCATTAGCTGATAATGATAATGGTATGGAGACGCCATTCACCATCATCATGTACATTGCTGATAAGCGTGAGTGGTCACGATTCCTCATCTGGCTCAATCATCAGAGTACGCGTAATGATCATGTCATAGTTATGTGATAAGTACTGACCAATGAATACAAGAGCACGTTTTTATCGCCCCATGATGCATAGGTTCTGTTTCTTATCGTTTAGAAAATGGGCTGGTTGATCCAAAATCAGCCCAAAGAAGCTCAAAAAGCAGTGATTCAGTTCTTTCATTTGAAGGATATCGTCCAGTGGACATTCATCGAAAAATGCAGGCAGCGTACACTAACAAATGTGTGTCAAAGACAACAGTGACAGACTGGGCACGAATGTGTTGGAAGGGACATCAGTTCACGACAGAACTTCGTCGGCCGGGTCAAGCGCATATTATTGCAACAGTAACAACCATCGCCAAAATTGATGCAGCAGTACAGATGAACTGTTGACGAAGCATACGTTCGCTAGCAAAAGAATTTTATGTGTCAATTAGGACAATTAAAAAGGTAGTTTGTAAGACACTGCAATATCATAAGGTGTATTCACAGTGGGTACCACGGATGTTGACCGACCACCAAAAAGAATAATGCACGTGATGGTGTTTGAACCACTTGCTGCGTCACAGAGTGGAGGGTGATGCACAGATCTCGGTGTTTGGTGTTCTGTTCTTCCGCATAGTGGCTCGCGATGAATCATGGTGTCACTACTTTGAGCAGAACAGCAAAAGAGAGAGCATGCAATTGAAGCATGCTGGATCACCAAAAGCCAAAAAATTCAAGTTACAGGTTTCCGCTGGTAAGGTTATGCTGAGCGCATTTTTTTTTACCATGAAGGGTTAATGTTGGTCAACTTTAATGAACCCGGTGTCAACATCAACTCTACCAACTATCTGCAAACACTAGACAAGCTGCAAAAAAGCCATCAAGAATAAACGTCCCGGCATGCTTTCTCACGGTGTGATTTTATTGCACGATAATGCTCGTCAGCATGTCGCAAAGATTGTGCAGGAAGCATTAACTTGGAAGAAGTGGGACATTCTGCAACATCCAGCCTATAGTCCTGATTTGTCACCATGTGATCTTCATTTGTTCGGACCTCTAAGAAAAGGTCTCAAAGGGCAACGATTTCTCACAGATGCAGATGTAATGAACGCGGTAAACACTTGGTTCAGTGAGCAACCACAATCTTTTTTTGCGGACGGCATTCGCCGCCTACCTAAGCAATGGGATGCTTTCCTGAATACCTACGGCGACTTCTTCTGACCAACCCAAGGTGCATAATTCATTCAAAATGAATTTTTTAATTCTACCACACCTGTTAATGTTTCTTTCATGCTTTTGTAATAAAGCCATTGGAACGGGTTTCGAATGAACGCCCCTAATACAACTTTACCTGACAAAAGAACTATACAGTGGGATACTGGAGGGATAGTATCCTCAGACTTCCACTGGGTAGAGCCCCTCCCTTACTACTCATTTGACCAAATTGTCTACATTTTTCCTCTTACCCTTGTTCTTTTCCATTAAATTTGATAGTTGTCACTAAGTTTTCCAGTTTGCTTCTCCTCAGAACGTGCCCAGACAAGTTCCACTGCCTACATATAATTTCTCTAATAACTTTACGGTTTTCATTTGTTCTTGTGGTAGGTCAGCGTGGTCGAATGGATAAGAACGCGTATTCTTAAACACCTGGTGTACTGATGCCGAGGTAAATGGTTCAACCCCTACATCGGACAGTTGGGCTACAATCTTGACCTATCGTCCTTGACTTGGGGACGTAAATTACAAGTTCTTCTTAAGTCGGAGTGGATTCGCCTGATGCCGAGGGACACTCTTATTATGGAAAGCTAATCTACGCGCAAAATTCAGTCCAGAACTACTAGAAGTAATGTATATGGACTATGCTTGAGTATTTGCTCATTGGTTTTTCTATCCATTCATGATACTCTCTGCGTTTTCCTCAGAACTCACATTTGCACTTCCATTAAATGTTTCTCAGGTTGTCTACTGATTGTCCATCTTTCACCTGAATATAAGAGATGGCATTAAATGATGAAGAAACAGATGATGATTGCCGTGACACAAAGTACAAATGATGAGAGTTAATGCATAGGTAAGGGAGATAAACAAAGCAACACGGTAAGACAATAGTTAAACCTAGGTTTAACGAGTGTAATCAATCATAGCTCGGCTCGGACGACAATTGCACCCTCGCCACAAGTACGGTAGTGACACACGGTAAAAGTCAGGTGACTAAACACAGCCCACAAGCCGTGGAGATTGGAGTCTTCACTCGATGCTCAGGTCGTCGGACGAGAAACACCAGCTGGGCGACTTTCAAGAAATAGTGAACAGATCCAGCGACGGTGAACATCGAATGATGGAGCCGAAGAATAATTGATCGAAGTTACGAACAGAGATTTGAGAATGTCGAACAGGAAAGAATCACAGTGGGCCATTGCCAGGCCTGCGACAGTGAGTGGCGTGATTACACCGCTACGCATGATTTGTGACCCATTCTTGTAGGGTGACTTCGCAAGCTGTAAGTAAAGCGTGACTTGTTATATTTGGAATACTAGAGGGGACAGTGACAATGGATTATAACGCCATTTATGATAAGATTAGGGCCACCCCCGACAGACTATCATCGCTAGGAGTACAAGAGTGCGGCGTATGAAACAATCTATATATATATATATATATATAAAATGCAATGTCTGTCTGTCTGTCCATATGTTATTTATGCGTTCGCGAACGGTCCATCCGATTGAGATGAAATTTTCTACACGTATTCTTATCATTCCCGTGCAGCGAACTGTCATAATTTGTTAGTTTACAAACAGCTATTTACGTAATAAATTAAATTTTGTTATTACATTATAATTTATATATAGCGAGGGGACTTGACTTAAGAAAAGTTATATCAAGGGACATAACTTTTAGTAGCAATGCTATACATTTTATATATAATTGTTGCATTGTTATCAAAGCTTTATAAAATGTTTGTCTACAGTTATTTACAGGCATATGCGTTATAATATATAATGATAAAATCTTTAAGGCATTTTTAAAGTTTTCATAAAAATAATATACCTATTTTAAATACGTGAAAATTTTCTAACTCATCTTTTTATTTCTCTTCATCTATACAGTCATCCCAGCATGTATTGGGTATTCGTGATATCTTGGTAAGTTTAAGTTCAGTAGTTTCAGAGAAATTAGATGTAGACAGTCAACATTTTTTGGACATGTTATGAGAAGAAATGGACTGGAGAACTTAGTGACAGCTGGCAAGATCGAAGGGAACAGACCAAGAGGAAGACCGAGAGGAAAATATCTGGATGGCTTGGCCACATGGCATGGACGAGACAGGAACACTGAGCTGATCCACGACTCTGGTAATCGAGTGAAATGGCGAGTCATGACCGCCCACACTTTCCGGCATGGCACATGATTGATTGATTTATTGAGTTTCAGATTGCCCTATTTAGTTATTGGGATGAAGATTGTTCTCTTCCAATCTGTTCGCCATATTTCCGGGAACGGGAGCTTTTATGACTACTAAAATGAATTAAATGAGACGCTCCCCACCAGGGACTGGGCGGAAGTCGGGCAGGGTCGTCTTTTTTGGGAACGGGAACGGAAGCAGGGGCCGAATATTTCCGGGAACGGGAGCTTATATGACTACTAATATGAATTAAATGAGACGCTCCTCACCAGGGACTGGGCGAAGCCTAGTTCTTTTTATGAATTAAATGAGAGGCTCCCCGTCAGGGGTTGGACGAAGCCGGGGCGGGTCGTCTTTTTTGGGACCGGAAACGGGAGCAGGGGCCGAATATGAATTAAATGAGATGCTCCCCGCCAGGGGCTGGGCGAAGCCGGGCCAGGTCGTCTTTTTTGGGAACGGGAACGGGGGCAGGGGCCGAATATGAATTAAATGAGACGCTCCCCGCCAGGAGCTGGGCGAAGCCGGGCCGGGTCAGCTAGTTGTATATATTTGTCAGCATGTTAGCTGGGGCGATGTGTGCTCAGTGAATAAAATCTGAATCATTGTGAAACGATGTCCAGAGTTCGTTATCTTCAGTATATTCAGAGTGTCGTACATCGAGACACGAGCCATGAGAGTTAATCACTGATAATGGTAATGATGTGAATGAACCAGGCCGAGCATACCTGTCAGATACAGACCGTTGATATCAGTGACTGGTCGGAGCTTACTGGCCACCTCAGGTGTGAATCGGATCATGTTCGGGTTAAGTCCGTAAATCTCGCCATGTTGATTCCCTAGATAATGCTGGCTGGTAACAGGTGTCCCCAGATCCAGGTGCACTCTCTGTAGGGGTGGGACATATAAGAACAAGGCTGGTTTGTGTTTAACATCAAGGATAGTTTGTGTTTAACATCAAGGGTAGTTTGTGTTTAAGATCAAGGTTGGTTTGTTTTTAACATCAAGGATAATTTGTGTTTAACATCAAGGACAGCTTATGTTTAACATCAAGATTAGTTTGTGTTTAACATCAATGATAGTTTGTGTTTAACATCAAGGTTAATTTGTATTTAACATCAAGTGTAGTTTGTGTTTAACGTCAAGTCAGGTTTGTGTTTGTTTAACATCAAGATAGTTAGTGTTTTACATAAAGTGTGGTTTGTATTTTACATCAAGGAAAATTCGTGTTTTACATCAAAGATAGGTTGTGTTTTACATCAAAGATAGTTGGTGTTTTACATCAAGGATAGTTTGTGTTTTAAATCAAAGATAGTTTGTGTTTTACATCAAGGATAGTTTGTGTTTTACATCAACGACAGTTTGTGTACATCAAGAATAGTTTGTATGAAGCATCAAGATAGATTAACATCAAGATAATTTGTGTTTAACTTCATAGATAGTTTGTGTTTAACATCAAGATTGTTTGCGTTTTACGTCAAGATAGTACGTGTTTTACACCAAGGACAAATATCATCATCTTCCAGAACTTGCCACTGTAGTTGAGGTTTTAGGTCATCTCAGTTAGGATTGGCGACGTAATGATGATAGGCGTGGACGGTCATGATTTGCCATTCACCTATCTTGGATGTGTTCGTGTCCCGATTGGGTCATGTCCTCAAGAAGCCCTTCAGATGTTTGTCTCTTTGTCCTCCCCTTGCCCTTTCCCCTCAAGTGTTCCGGTTTAAACAAAGTTTTCAAGTGTATTTCTTCTCAAAAGGTGTCCAGAACATCTGGACATCCTACATATAAGAAACTTCGGAATGTCATGCGATACAGCTTCTGGTTAAATTATGTACCGGAGGTAGAAGTTGAGGGAAGCGTGCAAGAGAAAGACAATGTTTCGTATGGGTGGGCATAATTAAGAGATGGACTGAAATAAGCCTGTATGCGTGCTCCACGAGAATGCAGGACTGTGAGTATTCGACACTCGTTGCGGCCGACTTTCAACGCGGAGATGACATGTGGGTGATACACGAAGAACATACTTGATTTTGTGTGCTTGTGTGCGTACGTGTATATGTGTACGTGTGTCTATGTGTACATGTATATGTGTGTATGTATGTGTGTGTAAATATGGGGATATGTATGTGCATATGCATTTGTGTATATGTGTGTGCACGCGTGTGTATGTGTACAATGAGACGATAGATGTATCATTTCCTGGGCACACTGTTAATCACCTGCTGTTTCTGTCTTCCGTTTTCCAATGTTCATCATCTGCTTCTACTACCTTCCATCTTCCAATGTTCATCATCTGCTGCTGCTGCCTTCCACCTTCCAACGGGACTCAGGTCCTCAACCAACTAACAACGAGCCTTGTGTAGAGGGCTACTGTGTTGCTATTCTTGGTTGTCTTTGTGGGCCTCGGTAACACACACACACACAGAAACACACAAGGTCTAAGATCTTGTGGGCCTCGATAACACACACAGACACACACACACACACACACATAAGGTCAAGGAACGCGTGGGCCTCGGACACACACACACACACACACACACACACACACGCATACACACGCACAATGTCAAGGATCTTGTTTGCCTCGGTAACACACACACAGACACAAGGTCAAGGACCTTGTGGGCCTCGGTTACACACACAGACAAACACACAGACACACAAACACACATACACACACACACAAACAAGGTGCCTTGTGGGCCTCCTCGGTAACACACAGACACAGACACAAGGTCAAGGACCTTGTGGGTCTTGGTAACACACACACACACACACAGGTCAAGGATCTTGTTGGCCTCGGTAACACACACACAGACACAGACACAAGGTCAAGGACCTTGTCGGCCTCTGTTACACACACAAACAAACACACAGACAAACACACACACACACAAGGTCAATGACCTTGTGGGCCGCCTCGGTTACACACAGACACAGACACAAGGTCAAGGACCGATTGGCCTCGGTAACTGTGACGAAATTGGCCGCTCTCAGGTCTGCTGAATTATTTGGACGGTGCAGGCGGTGCAGAGAGCAGAACCCTGCCGCTGTCAATGCAGAGGTCAACGCGCTCATCAATGAACACTCAGATAGCCTCGAAGTGCTCATCTATACAGATGGATATGTAGTAAAGCAGCAGAGAAGTGCGTCGGCGTTTATAGCCCTTTCAGCGGGCCGAACTGTTCAAGAATCCAGTGGTGCCCACTCTATGACCATGAGCAGCGTGACGATGAAGGTGATGGTAGTTACACAGGCTTTCATATGACTAGAATCACAGCATTATACCAACGTGTGTGTACTAAGTGATTCAATGAGCATGATTCAGAAGGTCGAAGCTGGATCTGTACGTAGACAGTGGACTGAGTCGCTGCGGAAGTCTGTTGTCCGTGAAGTCACCTTCATCTTCGTCCCGGGACATGCGGGAGTCGAGGGAAATGAACGAGCTGATAAACTGGCTGGCTCTGCACCCCCTGTAGATGGCCAGCCCATGGATCGTGCCGATGTTATTAACGTCCTTAAATATATGGCGAGAACAGAGAACTTTGACGTCAGTGAATCCACATCGCTGTCCAGGGAGAAAGACTTGGGAGTAAGAATCAGCACGGCCAGACGCGAGAGGTACATCGGGAAAACGAGGTGCCTCGTCAACCAACACAGAACTGGCACTATTAGCCGCCGAACGCTGATGCTTATGCTGGGGGTGGGAGGGGGAGGATCTGAGCACCTATGGACCTGTCCGGAGTGCAATGAAGATACCCCAACTGATAATTGATAACAAGTCTGCTGAATTATTTCATGCCATTCTTTCCCGTTGTTTTTTTTTTTCGCATATCCTTTACAGGACATCGCAGTCAACATCATCATCTTTCAGCTGATTGTTGATTTCTTGGCAAGATTACGCTCAGTAGTTTGCCATTGCTTTCTGAGCGACCGGCTCAAATACCCCTAAGTTACCGACGCGGAGAGAACCGCTACCAATTCTCACGCAACGTCACGTTACTTACGAGAGTAAACGAGATTACGAAGAAAGTCGTGTAACCTCTAGACCAGAGAGACCGGCATTCTTCCCCGTTAGACCATCATAATATAACTACGAAATTATATTCTGTATTTCTTTTACCAATGACCAAGTACTACAGGAGACAAATGAACATCGTAAACTGATTACAGAAATTAGACGTAGGCAGTCAACATTTTTTGTACATGTTATGAGAAGAAATGGATTGGAGAACTTGGTGACAACTGGCAAGATCGAAGGGAACAGACCAAGAGGAAGACCGAGAGGAAAATACCTGGATGGCTTGGCCACATGGTATGGACGAGACAAGAACACTGAGCTGATCCACGACACTGGTGATCGAGTGAAATGGCGAGTCATGACCGCCCACGCTTTCCGGCATGGCACATGATTGATTGATTGATTTCTTTTACACTGTTATAATTCGTATATACATATAATATGTATTATAGATCTATAATTAGTTTCAAGATATGCCATGTTTAGATAGAGTCAGGAAAATTTCCTAGGTATTACTTTTCTCTACGGCTTTTCGTGCACTCTAGTTGAACACTCTATGCGTGACGTCGAGGTTGTCAAGGATTCTATCTTGAGCCGTTGCTGACAATTCGTTTACAAGAACATTTGGCAAAACTGCACCAATTCTTGGGAACAGTTTTGGCCTTGATGATTTGCCTGTTTGGATTCGAATCGATGACGCCAGTTTTGAAGACGACCGTCCGGCCACCTCGAGTGGAATACACTCAAGAGAAACTAAGAGGAGATGTGGCTTACCCTGCCCTCCAGCTGGGGGAAGAACTCCACACAATGCTGCCACATCTGTCTGACTAGGGCATCCTTGATTCTTTCATAGCGATCCCCACGGTGACGCACTTTCTCATCTTTCCACTCTTTGAAATGATCCCAGTTGGCTAGTGTGATCACCGAAACCGCTGTTTTCCCTGAAATTTGGGAACATAATCAAAACAAAATAATCAGAAACAATAATGGGTTCATCAACATTAGTAGTCATTCATAATTCACAAGCACGAATAAACAATGGATGGCGAGAACGAGACACCCCCTAACAAAGGAGAAGTCAGATACCCCCCCCCCCCTCACTTTTTTGGGGGCCTGCGGACACCTTTGGGCAGCTTGGTAGTGCCAGGCAGAGAGGTCCTTTATTGGAGAGGCTAATATATGATTTTGATGTCCTGATTCTCCAGGAGTTAAATACAGACAAATACCATTGCCCTAGGTAGGCCAGTTATAAAAACCCTACTGGGCAGAAGAGACATGGGCAAGGTCTGCTGGTGAAGAAAGCAGTGAAGCATGTGGTACTTGACTTGAGCCAGTGGAATCACAGTGCAAGAGAGGTCCAGGGTATACAAATGGAGATTGGTGGCTTAAGTTGGAACATCATAAATGTATATGCCACAGTGGACTGTTTTGTCAGAAAGGAACAATGGGACTGGCTTAAGGAATTGGAGGAATTACCAGGTGATAGGCTACTCATAGATGGAGACGTCAATGCGAGGAATAGAGATTGGGACAGTAGTGGAGAAAACCGACAGGGAATTGCCCTTGCGGATGCCATGGTGGACTCCGATGTGGTCTGCATAAATAATGGTAGGCCGACTAGAATGGCAATGAGGCCTGGCGATGCAGACACTGCTATTGACTTGGCACTTGTCTCCCAATCATCAGTCCTTGATGTAAAGTGGACTGTTTTGAATGACCATGGGAGTGATCACATGCCATGCTCAGTCCTGATCTCTAAATCTAGGAAAGTTAAGGCTGAGAGAGCGCGCAAGACCTTCTGGTATGAGTGGACCGACAGCCTTCTTGGACACCTCAGACAGGGGGCATGCAACAGGACTGTTAAAACTCCTTTTCTGCAGCCCCCATGGTGGACTCCAGAAGTAGACAATGCTTGGAAAGCAAAGAGAGCTGCAGTGAAGCAGCTACAGAAAGTGCGACAGGCACCCCGAAGCTCACGAGAGGAAGTGGACATAGCGGAAAATGTCAAGAAAGACAAGGTGGAGGCTTTGAAGCGCTGTGCTGCAAGAACGTAAAATGGGAATGTTTTATGAAGGAGATTGGAGGTGATAAAACACTGCGAAAATTCTGGAAACTGCACAGACAAATGCAAAGAAAAGATCGGCCTATGACAGTGGGAACAATTAATAGAGAGGATGGTGTGCGCGTGACAACAGACAAAGAGAAAGGGGAGGCGTTTCTCCAGAGATTTTTGGAGCAGACCAATCATGATGCGGATACCAGAGATGCAGTTAGAGAGGAGTTATCTGGCACCATGGAGAATATGCATTATGAAGACATCATACGGGTTGAAGATGTTAAACACATTTTTAAAAAGGCAGAATACACGGCACCAGGGCCTGATGGGGTTAGGTATGGCCACATGAAGGTTTTGAGCGATGTAGACCTGAAGGAGATGACCGACTGCTTTAACCAGAGCATTAGGACAGCACCAGTACCGCAGGATTGGGTACACAGCTATCTCATCCCTCTCCCAAAACCATTCAAGGATCATTCAAAGCTTAGCGGCTTTAGGATCATCACCCTTCAAAATAGATTTGGGAAGGTTTTAGAGAAGATAGTCACTGTCAAGCTGCAAGAGTTTTCGGAAAGGGAGAAGTTTCTTTTAAGAGGCATGGGGAGCTACAGGCCAGAAAATTATACCTGGTCAAATTCAGTCACTTTTGCCTTTGACGATTATGAGGGGTTCCATAGTAGACAGGAAACGATGGCGGCAGCGCTTGATCTCGAGGATGCGTACAATAGAGTTCGCTATGATATTTTGATGACAGCACTGATGGAGAAGGGGGTCAATCCCTGGTTGGTGAACTGGATAGCAGCCGTCCTGCATTCTCGTCGGGTTGCTCTCCGTCTGGTTGCATGGACCTCAGAGCCACATATTTTAACCCCGGGACTGCCACAGGGATCTGCAATCTCACAGGTGCTCTTTAACGTGTATACGAGCAAGATTGCAAACCTAGAAGCATCAAAGGTTGGAAGGATACTAACATTTGCAGATGATATTCTTGCATATAGGCAGGGGAGAGATAGGGAGCAAACAGCCCAGGAGCTACAGGTGACAGCAGACAAAGTGATTGACTGGTGCACTGAAATGAGTGCTGTCATCCATCCAGAAAAAGCGGCTGTGTTGTGGTGCTCTCTGGACAACAGGATTGTGAGAGCTGATGTCCCAAGCCTCGCGATAGATGGCAGAAGCGTCAACAGAGAGAACAAACTGAAGTATCTGGGAATCACATTTGACAGGAATCTGTCCTTCAAGGACCATGTGGAGACGGTTGTGACAAGATCTCAAAAGGGACTCAATGCACTTAAAACTATGGCTGCAATGGACACAGAACAGAGAATGCTCTTCACACTATGCCAGCACTTGATCTTCTCAGTTATTGATTATGGACTGGGACTGCTCACTGTTTCAAAGAGTCAGCTGGTGAAATTAAAGCGCATACAGAACGAAGCTATGCGGGTCATTCTGGGATGCACCAGAGACACCCCAGTAGTATGTATGCGTTACATCCTTGGTCTGCCGACTGTTGCTGGTAGGCACAAGGTGATGCAGGCGAAGGCATACCTCGGAGTAGCTGCTGACACAGATCACCCGTTGCATGAGGCGCTGGACGTAATTAAGGGTCAGAGACTGATAAGAGGGAAATCATGGATGGCTCAGGCGGAGGATACGATCAGACAGGTGTGCATCTTGGAGTACATTAGGCGAGGAGAGGAGTGGGCCAGAGTGCCAGCGGAGCAGTCAGACTTGTGCAGAGTTATAATCACATTGAGCCGGGAGTGCAGGGAGTGGCCAGCAGGGACCACGGAAGTGGAAATCCAGCAACTAATTTAGGATAATGCTCGCCTGGGTTATGTGATTATCTACACAGATGGTTCGGTGTTGAGAGGTAGGAGAAGTGCCTGGGGATTCTTAGCAAAAGCTAATGGTCGACGTTTGGTGCAGGAGAACCTGGCATATGATACCACAACAAATTGCTTAAGAATGGAGGTGGAGGCGGTTAGTGCAGCTGTCCACTGGATGGAGAACATGATACATACACACATCGTGATTGTAACTGACTCAGAAAGCATGCTGAGGAGGGTGACGACAGGCAGGCTTCGTGCAGAGTGGCTTGCTTCGCTTCGGAGGTCACGGGGCGCAAGCATCACCAGGATCTTTTCTCTGGAGCATGCCAGTGTGCTGGGGAATGAACAGGCGGACAGATTGGCTGGCTCGGCAAAACTTGGTGGAGTATTGATGCACGAAAAGGCAGACGTGGTTGCGGCCTTGTGGGAGCACGTGTACACTTCGGAGGGGCAAATGGATCACCATAGTCTGGCAAGAATGAGGCAGAGAGGAGTGACGAGGGGATCTGGCCAACGCTCGACGCTCAGAGGAAAGGCGGGACGGACATATAATTAGATTGCTACTGGAACTATTAGTGTTGGAACTCTTCGCTGGCTGCCGAGGACGGGGACGGAGCGCTTATGGGAATGCCCCGAATGCTGTGATGTCGGTTCCTACATTAATCAATCAATCAATCAATCAATCAACCCGCGTAGCCCCATAATCAGGGCAATGCGAAACCATGGGACCATTTGGCTAATTAATCCTGAGAGCAGCCGGTAGATAATTGTTGGGTTTGATCTTAAGTTGGAGACTGCAGGTAGAAGATCTGTTTATAGAGACAACGGCCGCGGTCATCTGCCAAACATTGGCTGTACAATTTGGCTGTGCCAGGCATCTTGAGCAATCTTCTGTACAACCAATTGTCTGTGACTTCATGTCCCTTTGCTTGTGTGTGTGTGTGATGTTTGTCCTAAGTATCAAGGATTGACAGACAAATGTTACACATATAAGCCAGGACATGCACGAGTATGTAAAGGCCCCTTTACAGACCTGAGGCTCATTAGGCATATGGACGTAGACTCATATATTATAGAACCATATATTATAGATCCATATTTTATAGACCAATATATTATAGACCCATATATTATAGACCCATATATTATAGGTCCATATATTATAGACCCATATTTTATAGACCCATATATTATAGACCCACATATTATAGACCTTACTGCTCTCTGTGGGGGATGTGGTGGTCATCATGCCGGCCGCCTTTACTTTCCAAGATATTTTCTGGTACCCAGTTTAGACTGGGTCGACATAGAAGCCCGAGTAAATTGTAAACGTTCCAAACCGCCTAGGACAAGTGACATCGTATTCATACAATCAACCACCCTGGACACGTGACATCAAGTTAATAAAAAAAAAAAAATCAACCAACCTGGACATCTGACATCAAGTTAATGCAATCAACCCTCCTGGACACGTGACATCACATTTAAAAAAAAATCAATCATCCTGGACACATGACATTATATTCATAGAGTCAACCATCTTGGAGACGGGACATCATGTTTATAGAATCAACGATCCTGGACACGGGACATCATATTCATAGAATCAACCATCCTGGACACGGGACATCATATTCATAGAATCAACCATCCTGGACACGGGGCATCATATTCATAGAATCAACCATCCTGGACACGGGGCATCATATTCATAGAATCAACCATCCTGGACACGGGGCATCATATTCATAGAATCAACCATCCTGGTCACGTGTGACATCATGTTTATAGAATCAACCATCCTGGACACGTGATTACATATTCATACAATCAATCATGCATCTATCCAACATGCTCTCATATTCAACAATTCACTCAATGAGGAAACTTTGAAATATATTAACAAATTCAACAAGCCAGTAAACGTGGTTCTATCAATTCACCCAATCAGTAAGTTAAATCTCATATTTATAAATTCAACAAGTTGAGAATCTTTGTCTCATTTTAAACAATTCAATCAAACGGGAATCTTAATCTCATATTCACAAATTCATCTAATCAGAAATCTTAATCTAATTGTCGTAAGTCCAATTAATCAGAAGCCTAATCTCATATTCATAAATTGTACCAACCAGGAAACTTGTTCTCATATTCAGGATCTTTTGCAGACGTGAACTCTATAAATGCATAAGAAATTTTCATGTCCTCGATCTCATCAGCCTTGGCATTCCAAAAGGCGCTAAGTAATTGGTTAATGTCGTCCCTGTGTGACAAATGTAAGACATTTCCAATGAAAACAACACGCAGCATTCAAGTGCAATTAAGTCTTAAAAACATGACAAGCTAAACATGGCTAGCGGTTCAAGGAGAAGTCATTCCACGGTTTATTTGTGACCAATGGTTGTTGAGATTACAGAGGATGCTGCGATACACGCGTGACCAAAGCGTCACCAGATCCTTACACCAGATCAATACATTACTTTAATATATGTTGAATTATTTATGTAGTATGAAGCTAACGAGGTATGGTACAGCGAAATATAGCAGGAATTAAATCGTTTGTGTCGTCATAATCCACATGTAGTATTGAAATATATTACACAATGTCGGCCACGATACAATGAAAGCCACGATACCATGAAAACCACGATATAATGAAAGCCAAGATACAATGAAAGCCACGATACAATGAAATGAATTGGAAACAAATAGGTATATTTAGCTCCTGAGAGAAGAAACGTACTACACACAAACACGTTGCACATACCTTACAAGGAGATCCATCGGGCACTCTTCCGATTGACGGGTCTAAATAGTTCCACAGTGAATAAGTTAGGGTTAAGGGTTAGGGTCAGTGTTAGTTTAACACTAACCCTAACCCTTAACCCCTGACTTATTCACTGCGGAACTATTTAGACCCGTCAATCGGAAGAGTGCCGATCCATCGTATACCGGAATACAGGTGAAAATCCATAATCAGAAGCAATGAATAAATATATAAAATGAATGATAAAATAAAATACACACAAATGCGCACAATACGACACACAGGACGGCCGATGTTTCGATTCTCCGAATCTTTGTCAAGGACAGGACAACACAGACAGATAAAACAACGAAATACAAAAAACAAAAAGCACAACTACTCGGTTTCCATGCGGGAGCAGAAATGCGGGCTTTGCCAGCTGCGAAGGCACTCTTTGGCTGCCGAGTTTAAGTATAGTAGGTTGTCAGATAGGATTTAGGTCGCCAAAAACATGCGAACAGTCTGATATGAAAATATAGGGGTGTGGAGACAGGTATGAATATATGGGGGGAGGACAGCATAGTAATAGACAGTGTAAACAGTTGAAGAAGATGGCACAGTAATACAGTGGCTTCCACAACAGTATTGATACCTGCTGGATAGACGCATCCCAGAAAGTTGATTAATTGGCATTCAATTTTGAGCCTAATGGAGCTGTTGGAGAAGCAAGGTTTCAACGAAGTGACACATACATAGTCGACTCCATTATGGTTGGAGGAATTAACATGGTTAGGGACAGGTTTGTCAGCGCCCTGATTAATGTCTCTGAGGTGTTCTCTAAAACGGTCGGCAAGGCGTCTGCCAATTTGACCAATGTATCTCATGTCACATCGTTTGCAGATGATAACATATATGAGATTGCGGGATGTGCAAGTAAAAGAATCTTTCAAGGAGAAGGTGCCTAGGGTGAATGTAATCGCCGGTGTCTGAACAATGTATGGGCATGTCAGACAGTTCTTACGATGGCATTTGAATGTGCCCACAGATGAAGTAACCGTGGGGAGGCGACTATGCACAAGGTGGTCTCTGGGACTCTGGTTTCGGCGGAAAATTATCCTAGGGCCATTGGAGAATACCTAACGAGTGGTTGGATCGGATTCCAGCATAGACCAGAGTCGGGGGAAAATGTGCTTGATGGCATAGGCATGTGGATGGAAAGTGAGGATAAGCTTAGGTACATTGTTAGGAGGTCGCGTTTGTTTGACAAGGGACATTTCCCGCGAGACTTGGGTTATCCGACAGATACAATGAACGTCACTATACAATAAATGCCACGAGACAATTAAAGCCACGAGACAATGAAAGCCGCGATACAATGAAAGCCACGATAAATAAAAGCCAGGATACAACGAAAACACTTACCCATTGTATTTGAAGAAATTAGTGTCAGGGACTTATATGTAAGCAATAGTGTAAGTGCCGGTATGTAAGCGAGAGTCAGTGAAAGCATAGCTGAGGTCAAGGGCAGTAGGAGACATCACGGCTTGACTAACGGAGGGTCAAGCAAGAAGCCCGTGAACAGACCCACGTGATGTGGGAAGGTCAAGGAGGACGGAGGCAGTGTGTGTGAGACAGCGGATAGAGACGGACGTTTGAATAATAGCGAGAGATAGAACGATAGAACGAGAGAGTTGTGACGGATAGCTGAGATGAACGTTGTGTATTGATATTCGAGGAATGTACTAACTGTGATATGTGCGAGATGATGTGAGACTGTGATTGCGAATGGTCATACGGGCGACAGTGTAAATATCGCCCATGTGAGCAAGCGTTGGGCTGCTTGTGTTGAACGATTGTTTGAGCGTGAAGTGCAACCATGTTGTCAGCCTATAATATATATTGTAATAAATGTTGTTCAGGAGATAGCTCCTGCGAGTTTCCGATTGCATTCATGTGTTATTAGTATATGTGTCGTAGATGTTGTAATTTGCCTGTCCAAGTCCAGTGAGCTAGAAGGAGGAAATAGTTAGGACTCTGACACGGCCCGCCTATATGTCAAGTCACCTATTGACCCCTGTACCAGCCTCCACGTGGTTGGGTACACGGCCCGCCTATATGTCAAGTCACCTATTGACCCCTGTACCAGCCTTCATGTGGTTGGGTACACGGCCTGCCTTTATGTCAAGGCACTCACTGATCCCTGTACCAGCCTCCATGTGGTTGGGTACACGGCCCGCCTATATGTCAAGTCACCTATTGACCCCTGTACCAGCCTCCATGTGGTTGGGTACACGGCCCGCCTATATGTCAAGTCACCTATTGACCCCTGTACCAGCCTCCACGTGGTTGGGTACACGGCCCGCCTATATGTCAAGTCACCTATTGACCCCTGTACCAGCCTCCACGTGGTTGGGTAAACGGCCTGCCTATATGTCAAGTCACCTATTGACTCCTGTCCCAGCCTTCATGTGGTTGGGTACACGGTGATAGACCCATATGTTATAGACTATGTGGCACCCACTGGGGTATGTGCTGTATATCACTATGTGGCACCCACTGGGGTATGTGGTGTTCATTTCTCATTGGCACCTTTCCGTCTTGACAGACGATAGTTTGGTACATTGTGCTTCAAAAAGGCTTAATAACTGTCATATGGCAATAACTACGATCCATGGCGGTGGCGAGTGTGGCTGGTAAGGCCAATTCTTGCTGCAAATGTTTGCCCACAGTAGGTGCATGTGAAAACATGGTCATTTCCACCATTTTGCACCATCTTACGTCTCTCACGCTCTGTGTGTGCTTTATCTGCAATCATTTTCTCCTTTGTCTTTATTCCATTTCTGATAGTTGCCCTCCATGCAACACGTTCAGTGGCGACGTGCTCCCATTGTGCATTATCAATGCCTGTATCAATCATGTCCCGCTTACACACATCTTTGTATCGTAGTAGAGGCCGACCCTGAGATCTCCTACCCGTCTGTAATTCACCAAAAAAGATGTCCTTTGGTATTCTACCATCATCCATCCTCCTAACGTGTCCTATCCATCTAAGTCTACGAAGACTGAGCATGGAATACACCGTCACACAACCTGATCTTTCCAATACTTCAGTATTTGTGATTTTGTCTTGCCACTTAATACCAAGTATTCTTCGCAGACACCGCATATGAAAGCTGTTTAAACGTTTCTCTTGGCGTGAGTAAGTTGTCCAGGTTTAACTGCCATAAAGAAGAGTACTAAGGACACAGGCTTGGTAGACGAGGACTTTTGTTTTGGCAGTAAGCTTCCTGTTCTCCCAGACTCTTTTTGCTAACATGTTCATTGTTGTTGCTGCCTTGCCAATCCTGATGTTGATTTCCTGATCGAGGGATAATTTGCTATTTACCTCTGATCCAAGATATGTAAAATGGTCTACTATCTCCAGTTCGGCGTCGTCAATAAAGATTGATGGTACACCATGTGCACCTTGTGACATAATCTGTGTCTTCTTTTTGTTAATTGTTAAACCAAATTCAGAACAAGCATTGGAGAATGCAGATAGCAGATGATGTAATTCTTCCTCAGAGTGGGTCGTAATCGCAGCAGCATCCGCAAAAAGCAACTCTCTGATTAGTACCCTGCTAATTTTGGTCTTTGCCTTCAATCTCTGAGCATTATAGAGGCCACCATCTGAGCGTGAGTGAATGTATATACCGTCATCCTGATCACGAAAGGCATATTTCAGTAGAAGTGAAAAGTATATCCCAAAGAGGGTGGGGGCTAGTACACAACCTTGCTTAACTCCACTCTTGATTTCAAACTCTTCTGAAGTTGAGCCATCAAACTTGATTATACCCTTCATGCCTGTGTGGAACGATTCCACAATGGACAGAAGAGTTGGTGGACAGCCAATCTTCTTTAGTGCTTTGAACAGACCCTCACGACTGACCAAATCGAATGCCTTTGTGAGGTCGATGAAGGCAATAAACAGTGGCTGATTTTGTTCCCTTCTTGCATCTGTCGCAATGAGAATATCATATGAATGGTTGACCGGTTCTGTCGAAAGCCACACTTTGATTCGGGGTAGACTTGATCTCCCAGGACTTGAAGTCTGCGCAGGACAATTCTGGCAAATACTTTCCCAACAATACACAGAAGTGAGATACCCCTATAATTGACCCATCTATCCATCTGCTGTTTCTTATCAGTGATGATTTCTCCAGTCAAGGTTTTCAGCGGTGCACTTCTTTTGGTCATTGGACCACAGGCTTTCTTTATCCCTTCATACATGCTTCTGATGTTTCCCTTATCACTTGCGATTTGAATGGACTCACATAACTTGATCCAATAGTCATTCGCACACTACCTGGCTTGCTTCAGCTCACTCAGAGTGTTACGCGTTGGTCTCTCCTTGTTTCTTAAGAGAGCTATCTTCTTTTTATCAATCAAGGGCTGCAGTATCTGGCTGTTTGCCGCAAACCAGTCCTGCCTCTTATGATCCACAGTGCCGTAAACCCCTACCGCTGTTTTATAAATAGTTTCCTTAAGTTTACTCCATTTATCATTTACTATACAATTTTCTGATGTATCATTGAAAGCGTCCTCAAGTTGCTGTTGAAATTCAAAGCACTTTCCAGGATCGTGAGTGTTAATAATATTAATCCTGGGGCTAGACTTGTGTTTAGCTGTGTAGATTCTCTATGTGGTGTTAGACCCATATGTTATAGACTATGTGGCACCTGCTGGGTTATGTGCTGTATATCACTATGTGGCACCCACTGGGGTATGTGTTGTATATCACTATGTGGCACCCACTGGGGTATGGCTGTATAACACTATATGGCACCCGCTGGGGTATGGCTGTATATCACTATATGGCACCCGCTGGGGTATGGCTGTATATCACTATATGGCACCCACTGGGGTATGTGGTGTATATCACTATATGGCACCAGCTGGGGTATGTGCTGTATATCACTATATGGCACCCACTGGGGTATGTGGTGTATATCACTATATAGCACTCGCTGGGGTATGGCTGTATATCACTATATAGCACTCGCTGGGGTATGGCTGTATATCACTATATAGCACTCGCTGGGGTATGGCTGTATATCACTATATGGCACCCGCTGGGATATGGCTGTATATCACTATATGGCACCCACTGGGATATGTGGTGTATATCTCTATATAGCACCCGCTGTGGTATGTGCTGTGTATCACACAGATACCCTTTACTTCCCAAGAGGTTTCAAGGCACCCAGCTTAGACACGGGAGCTCAGGTTCATTTTAAACATTCACCCTGATGCGGATTCAAACACACGATCTTCGGGCTGGAGGCAAACCTTAGCAAATAGCCTACTCGACACCCAATGTCTCAGTAGCTGTCAATTGTATATTGTCTGGTGTTTTGGCTTATCTCTACTGCTTTCCTGGAATTCTTTGAGTGGCGATCAATGCCAGTGAAATTATTTGTCAAGCCACACTGTAGCTGGTATAACCACAACCTACATCCGGCGCTACCACACGGTGCCACACTGTAGCTGGTATAACCACAGCCTACATCCGGCGCTACCACACGGTGCCACACTGTAGCTGGTATAACCACAGCGTTAATCCGGCGCTACAACACGGTGCCATATTGTAGCTGGTATAACCACAGCCTACATCCGGCGCTAAAACACGGTGCCATATTGTAGCTGGTATAACCACAGCGTTAATCCGGCGCTACCACTCGGTGCCACACTGTAGCTGGTATAACCACAGCGTTAATCCGGCGCTACAACACGGTGCCATTCTGTAGCTGGTATAACCACAGCCTACATCCGGTGCTACAACACGGTGCCATATTGTAGCTGGTATAACCACCGCGTTAATCCGGCGCTACCACTCGGTGCCATACTGTAGCTGGTATAACCACAGCCTACATCCGGCGCTACCACTCGGTGCCATACAGTAGCTGGTATAACCACAGCCTACATCCGGCGCTACCACTCGGTGCCATACTGTAGCTGGTATAACCACAGTTTACATCCGGCGCTACCACTCGGTGCCATACTGTAGCTGGTATAACCACATCCTACATCCGGCGCTACCACTCGGTGCCATACTGTAGCTGGTATAACCACAGCCTACATCCGGCGCTACCACTCGGTGCCACACTGTAGCTGGTATAACCACAGCCTACATCCGGCGCTATCACTCGGTGCCACACTGTAGCTGGTATAACCACAGCGTTAATCCGGCGCTACCACTCGGTGCCATACTGTAGGTGGTATAACCACAGCCTACATCCGGCGCTACCACTCGGTGCCATACTGTAGCTGGTATAACCACAGCGTTAATCCGGCGCTACCACTCGGTGCCATACTGTAGCTGGTATAACCACAGCCTACATCCGGCGCTACCACTCGGTGCCACACTGTAGCTGGTATAACCACAGTTTACATCCGGCGCTACAACACGGTGCCATACAGTAGCTGGTATAACCACAGCCTACATCCGGCGCTACCACTCGGTGCCATACAGTAGCTGGTATAACAACAGTTTACATCCGGCGCTACCACTCGGTGCCATACTGTAGCTGGTATAACCACAGTTTACATCCGGCGCTACCACTCGGTGCCATACTGTAGCTGGTATAACCACAGCCTACATCCGGCGCTACCACTCGGTGCCATACAGTAGCTGGTATAACCACAGTTTACATCCGGCGCTACCACACGGTGCCACACTGTAGCTGGTATAACCACAGTTTACATCCGGCGCTACCACTCGGTGCCACACTGTAGCTGGTATAACCACAGCGTGAATCCGGCGCTACCACACTTAATTTTACATACCCGCAGCTCTACCAGTAGCATCACACAACATACCCACATCTCTACCAGTGGCATCACACAACACACCCACATCTCTACCAGTAGCATCACACAATATACCCACATCTCAACCAGTGGCATCACACAACATACCAACAGCTCTGCCGGTGGAATCACACAACATACCAACAGCTCTACCGGTGGAATCACACAACATACCCACAACTCTACCAGTGACATCACACAACATACCCACAACTCCACCAGTGGCATCACACAACATACCAACATCGCTACCAGTGGCATCACAAAACATACCAACAGCTCTACCGGTGGAATCACACACGATCTTCGTCACCGACGCCTGCATGAGAACTTTCCCGCCTCCTCTCTGTATGGCCTGGATCATGTGGAAGGGGATCTCCGAAGCCCCATTGATGGGGTAATAGCCCCCGACATAGAAGTGATTAACCATTATTGCGTGCAGGAAGAACGGCGTATCCTTTGTAAGAGTACCTAGTATAGTCACATAGACATTTAATTTGAGGAAGCAAACTATGGCAATAACGGGTATTCATAAAGCATTCAGACTAACTATTGAAGGACAACTCGTGGAACCAGATTCTCAGTTTCCTTGTTTAACTATTTACACAAACTCTGTGATTGTTCCATTCCATATACGAAACATCAGGTCGGCTTATACAATTCCAATATAACAAACCTTATTTCGGGAATCATATTTTGGCATATGTAACAGAATTGTGGAGACTTATGAGCAATTATTGATAAACTACACACATTCATTATCTGGCGCTGGCGCTGACTGAAGGAACTAACAGGTGGGACAGAAGCACCAATGTGCAGCTCAGGGATAGAACTAGACATCAAGAAGTGAATGGAGACCATGGCATTGGATAGGAGAAACATGGAGAACACATACAATTAATATAACGAGAAAGTTTATTCTTTATAACCCACCGGGCAAAGGAAATAGAGAGAGATCTAGTTGAGTTAAGCTAAGAACCGACATCACTGCACTCAAGACATTCTCATACGCGCCCCGTCCCCTCGTTCAACATCCAACTAAAAGTCATACTACTAAATGTTCCCACCGCTATCTGATTGAAAGTTCTCCTGGTCTTCCATCTTAGTTTTGAGATTCTTCCAGAACCCCTGCCGATCCTCCGCAATCTCATTCTTTCAACATATAGATTCTCAATCTTCTCTACCTGGTTCCACAGGTGCACGGCCACTTTTCTATTGTCCATAGGCAATTTACCACCAAGAAATCTAACAGCGAAGAAAAGTATTACAGACAGAGGTGAAGAATGTTAGGGGAGGGAGGGGGGGGGGTGTATGTATAGGATCGCAGAAGATAGCTAAAGATTGGACGGTCTGTCGTCTGTTTGTTGATCTCCGTTGTTCCAACGGGGGACACAGGACAGCAGAAGTGGAGGGTGTCTGCATACTTTAGCAACCAGCTATTTTAGCAACCGTTCCTACAGTTGTTCCTGCCCACTCTGTGGAACTCAATGGCATTGTCGCATTGGGGATAACTGCTTCAGCATTTCAGCAATCCCTGGCTCGTGTCAGTTAGTTAGTCAGCTAGTTAGTCAGCTAGTTAGTCAGTAGAGTTAGTCAGCTAGTTAGTCAGTAGAGTTAGTCAGTAGAGTTAGTCAGCTAGTTAGTCAGTAGAGTTAGTCAGTAGAGTTAGTCAGTAGAGTTAGTCAGCTAGTTAGTCAGTAGAGTTAGTCAGTAGAGTTAGTCAGCTAGTTAGTCAGCTAGTTAGTCAGGAGAGTTAGTCAGCTAGTTAGTCAGTAGAGTTAGTCAGCTAGTTAGTCAGTAGAGTTAGTCAGTAGAGTTAGTCAGCTAGTTAGTCAGTAGAGTTAGTCAGCTAGTTAGTCAGTAGAGTTAGTCAGCTAGTTAGTCAGCTAGTTAGTCAGCTAGTTAGTCAGTAGAGTTAGTCAGCTAGTTAATCAGTAGAGTTAGTCAGCTAGTTAGTCAGCTAGTTAGTCAGCTAGTTAGTCAGTAGAGTTAGTCAGCTAGTTAGTCAGTAGAGTTAGTCAGCTAGTTAGTCAGCTAGTTAGTCAGTAGAGTTAATCAGTTAGTTAGTCAGCTAGTTAGTCAGTTAGTTAGTCAGTAGAGTTAGTCAGCTAGTTTGGCAGCTAGTTAGTCAGCTAGTTAGTCAGCTAGTTAGTCAGCTAGTTAGTCAGTTAGTTAGTCAGCTAGTTAGTCAGCTAGTTAGTCAGCTAGTTAGCCAGCTAGTTAGTCAGCTAGTTAGTCAGCTAGTTAGTCAGTAGAGTTAGTCAGTTAGTTAGTCAGTAGAGTTAGTCAGCAAGTTAGTCAGTAGATTTAGTCAGCTAGTTAGTCAGTAGAGTTAGTCAGTTAGTTAGTCAGTTAGTCAACATACATCCTTGTCGCACATCAAACGATTAGTCCACAAGTGTTTAGTTCCTCCCCTAATTACCTCCCTCAGCGTGTAGCGATATAGGACATACGTGTTTAGTTCCTCCCCTCATTACCTCCCTCAGCGTGTAGCGATAGAGGACATAAGTGTTCAGTTCCTCCCCTCATTACCTCCCTCAGTGTGTAGCGACTGAGAACATGAGTGTTTAGTTCCTCCCCTAATTACCTCCCTCAGCGTGTAGCGATAGAGGACATTGTTTCGTGTTGGTTGACTGTTCTTCGTTTGCCCCCCGCAAGATCTAGCTGTACCTCGTTTAATTTGATCTTCTTGCAGTCTGGTCAAGGCTGCCTTGTCCATCCCTGGAGTCATTTATGTGTCTTGCCTTCCCGAGGACGCTCAGAATGGTGGTCAGGTCCAGCGCTGGAGTCATGTATGTATCTTGCCTTCCTGAGGACATTGACGATGAAGTCCGGGTCAAGCGTTGGTCCGCTCCCTACAGAAGCCAGACTAGATATGCTACAGTTACAGACAGACAAGCTAGTGAGTGCCGGACCCTTGTACACACCTGAGTACACATTCTACAGTTACAGATAAGCTAATGAGTGTAGGACCTTGTACACGCCTGAGTGGACATGCTACAGTTACAGACATGTTAGTGAGTGCAGGACCTTGTACACGCCATTAACGCTGTGGTCATATGGTTCTGGATCCATATTTTTTTTAGACCAACCGGCAGCCGGTGATATGGTCAGATCTTACTGGCCGCCTTTATTTTCCAAAACATATCTTGGTACATATCTTAGGTACATTAATTATTACCATTAACTATACAAGATCTGATTATTAAAGAAGGTCGGTTATTTAAGGCTATAAAACAAAGAAAATGTGAACATATTTCTTACTTGAAACGTCATGAAAGTTTGTAGAGAACAATAATGTAGAGGTATATGCCCGGGAAGAGAGGAAGAGAAAGGCCAAAGAGAAGATAGGGGCAGGATATGGCAGATGATCTCCAGATGGATGTATTGAACGCGGGACATCTTACGAGGTTCTGAAAAGGACGTGCTACTGAATAAATAAATAAACTATTACCGTAGTTTGCCCAACTATAGGAGAGCACCAGCTTCAACTGCTTGTTGTCCGTGAGTCCATCCAGAACATCCTGCAGGCTGATAGTGGCATAACTTCTTCTGTAAACCTTCACAAACCAGCGGTACAGGCCCGACTTGATCAGAACACCCACTAGCCACAAGGGCAGCATCTTGAGTGCCAGGAATCCGAACATGCAGTCCCGTGTGTCCTGTGGGAAGTAAGATTTCAGGTTTGGTTAGGTGCTGGTGTCACCTGCGTCCTTAGAGAATTAGCATTACAGATTATAATTGCTGGCTGCTTGGTCCCGTATGTCCTTGGAGAAATAAGATTACAGATTATGTTGACTGGTGGTTGCATGGTCCCGTGTGCCCTTGGAGAAACAGGAATACAAATTATAATTGCTGGTTGGTTAGTCCTTTATGTCCTTGGAGAAACAGGATTACAGATTATAATTGCTGGTTGATTAGTCCCTTATGACCTTGGAGAAACAGGATTACAGATTACGTTGACTCGTGGTTGCCTGGTCCCGTGTGCCCTTGGAGAAACAGGAATTCAGATTATAATTGCTGGTTGATTAGTCCCTTATGACCTTGGAGAAACAGGATTACAGATTATTATTGCTGGTTGATTAGTCCCTTATGTCCTTGGAAAAATAGGATTATAGATTATAACTGCTTGTTGTCTGTTCCCATATGTCCTTGGACAAACAAGATTACATATTATAATTGCTGGTTGTTTGGTCCCGCATGTCCTTGCAGAAATAGGATTAAAGTTTATAATATCTGGTTGATTGGTCCCATATGTCCTTGGAGAAACAGGACTACTGATTAGGTTAACTGATGGTTGCCTGTTTGAGAAGCCTCTATAAAAACTGTTTAACTCTAACTCCAATGACCTGACAATTAGGTAGTCTAGGCCAGAAAAGAGTTTTCGTCACGGGGTCATGTTGGTGTATAGACTGTTCTCCTGACCCGCTCCTGCGTCCCGGGGTCATGTTGGTGTATAGACTGTTCTCCTGACCCGCTCCTGCGTCCCGGGGTCATGTTGGTGTATAGACTGTTCTCCTGACCCGCTCCTGCGTCCCGGGGTCATGTTGGTGTATAGACTGTTCTCCTGACCCGCTCCTGCGTCCTGCGGTCATGTTGGTGTATAGACTGTTCTCCTGACCCGCTCCTGCGTCCCGGGGTCATGTTGGTGTACAGACTGTTCTCCTGACCCGCTCCTGCGTCCCGGGGTCATGTTGGTGTAGAGACTGTTCTCCTGACCCGCTCCTGCGTCCCGGGGTCATGTTGGTGTATAGACTGTTCTCCTGACCCGCTCCTGCGTCCCGGGGTCATGTTGGTGTAGAGACTGTTCTCCTGATCCGCTATCTCCACGGGGACGACAGTACAGAGCTCTCCTTTCCTTCTTCAAGTTCAGAAGGCAGCTTACAGTTTTGATGTACACGCTTGAAGATACAACGAGCATATGGTGCTAAACTCATATTTTATAGCCATGTGGGAACTCAGTGGCTGGTGTGGTTAGCTCCGAGACAGCCGCCTGAACATCCTCAGACAGGTTCTGATACCTACTTTAGGCTGGTGTGGTTAGCTCCCCGACAGCCGCCGTAACTTCCTCAGACAGGTTCTGATACCTACTTTAGACTTGGTTGACCTTGGAGTCCAGTTCACTTACACACATTCGACTCCTCGAGGATGCGGTTCGAACCAACGGCCAATGAGCCGGCAGGCAAACATCCAACCCCCACAATACTGAGCCCCACTTAGCGTTCATCCCCCAGGCTACAGTAGCCCTACATAGTCACCAGAGCCACGTTACTCAGCTCCACATAGCGTCCATCCCCACGCTACTGAGCCCCACATATCGTTCATTCCCCACGCTACAGTAGCCCTACATATCCACATACCGTCTAGCCACCACGCTACTGAGCCCCACATCTCCACATACAGTCTAGCCACCACGCTACTGAGCCCCACATCTCCACATACCGTCCAGCCACCACGCTACTGAGCCCCACATCTCCACATACCGTCCAGCCACTACGTACTGAACCCCCACATTTCCTCATACCGTCCAGCCACCACGCTACTGAGCCCCACATCTCCACATAACGTCTAGCCACCACGCTACTGAGCCCCACATCTCCACATACCGTCTAGCCACCACGCTACAGTAGCCCCACATCTCCACATACCGTCTAGCCACCACGCTACTGAGCCCCACATCTCCACATATAGTCTAGCCACCACGCTACTGAGCCCCACATCTCCATATACCGTCCAGTCACTACGTACTGAACCCCCACATTTCCTCATACCGTCCAGCCACCACGCTACTGAGCCCCACATCTCCACATAACGTCTAGCCACCATGCTACTGAGCCCCACATCTCCACATACGTCTAGCCACCACGTTATTGAACCCCACATCTCCACATACCGTCTAGCCACCACGCTACTGAAGCCCACATCTCCACATAACGTCTAGCCACCACGCTACTGAACCCCACATCTCCACATAACGTCTAGCCACCACGCTACTGAGCCCCACATCTCCACATAACGTCTAGCCACCACGTTACTGAACCCCACATTTCCTCATACCGTCCAGCCACCACGCTACTGGGGCGCACATCTCCACATATAGTCCAGCCACCACGCTACTGGGCCGCATATCTCCAGGTACCGTCCAGCCACTACGTACTGAACCCCCACATTTCCTCATACCGTCCAGCCACCACGCTACTGGGCCGCACATCTCAACATATAGTCCAGCCACCACGCTACTGGGCCGCATATCTCCACATATAGTAAAGCCACAACGCTACTGAGACCCACACCTCCGCATACCGTCTAGCCACCAAGCTACTGAGCCCCACACCTCCGCATACCGTCTAGCCACCACGCTACTGCCCCCCCTCCCACATCTCCACCTACCGTCTAGTTACCACGCTACACATCTACCACATCTCCACATGCCTTCCATCCACCATACTACTGAGCTCCACATCTTCACATATAGACTAGCTACCACGCTACTGAACCCCACATTTCCACATACGGTCCAGCCACCACGCTACTGAGCCCCATATACCGTTAAACCACCACGCTACTGAGCCCCACATACCGTCTAGCCACCACGCTATAGAGCTCCACATCTCCACATATAGTCCAGCCACCACGCTATAGAGCTCCACATCTCCACATATAGTCTAGCCACCACGCTATAGAGCTCCACATCTCCACATATAGTCCAGCCACCACGCTATAGAGCTTCACATCTCCACATATAGTCCAGCCACCATGCTATAGAGCTCCACATCTCCACATACCGTCTAGCCACCATGCTATAGAGCTCCACATCTCCACTACCGTCTAGCCACCACGCTTCTGAGCCCCACATACCATCCAGCCACCACGCAACTGAGCCCCACATCTCAACATACAGTCCAGCCACCACGTTATAGAGCTCCACATCTTCACATGCCGTCTAGCAACCATACTACTGAGCCCCACATACAGTCTAGCCACCACGCTACTGAGCCCCACATACCTTCTAGCCACCACGCTACTGAGCCCCACATCTCCACATACCGTCTAGCAACCATGCTACTGAGCCCCACATCGCCACATACCGTCTAGCCACCACGCTACTGAGCCCCACATACCGTCTAGCCACCACGCTACTGAGCCCCACATACCGTCTAGCCACCACGCTACTGAGCCCCACATCTCCACATACCGTCTAGCAACCACGCTACTGAGCACCACATCGCCACATACCGTCTAGCCACCACGCTACTGAGCCCCACATACCGTCTAGCCACCACGCTACTGAGCCACATATACCGTCCAGCCACCACGCTACTGAGCCACACATACCGTCCAGCCACCACGCTACTGCGCCTTACATCTCCACATATAGTCTAGCCACCACGCTACTGAGCCACACATGCCGTCCAGCCACCACGCTACTGAGCCTTACATCTCCACATATAGTCTAGCCACCACGCTACTGAGCCCCACATCTCCACATATAGTCTAGCCACCACGCTACTGAGCCCCACATCTCCACATATAGTCTAGCCACCACGCTACTGAGCCCCACATCTCTACATATAGTCTAGCCGCCATGCTATAGAGCCCCACATCTCCACATATAGTCTAGCCACCACGCTACTGAGCCCCACATCGCCACATACCGTCTGGCCACCACGCTACTGAGCCCCACATCTCCACATACCGTCTAGCAACCACGCTACTGAGCCCCACATCGCCATATACCGTCTAGCCACCACGCTACTGAGCCCCACATACCGTCTAGCTACCACGCTACTGAGCCACACATACCGTCCAGCCACCACGCTACTGAGCCACACATACCGTCCAGCCACCACGCAACTGAGCCTTACATCTCCACATATAGTCTAGCCACCACGCTACTGAGCCACACATACCGTCCAGCCACCACGCTACTGAGCCTTACATCTCCACATATAGTCTAGCCACCACGCTACTGAGCCCCACATCTCCACATATAGTCTATCCGCCATGCTATAGAGCCCCACATCTCCACATATAGTCTAGCCACCACGCTACTGAGCCCCACATCTCCACATACAGTCTAGCCACCACGCTACTGAGCCCCACATCTCCACATACCGTCCAGCCACCATGCTACTGAGCCCCACATCTCCACATACCGTCCAGCCACTACGTACTGAACCCCCACATTTCCTCATACCGTCCAGCCACCACGCTACTGAGCCCCACATCTCCACATAACGTCTAGCCACCACGCTACTGAGCCCCACATCTCCACATACCGTCTAGCCACCACGCTACTGAGCCCCACATCTCCACATACCGTCCAGCCACTACGTACTGAACCCCCACATTTCCTCATACCGTCCAGCCACCACGCTACTGAGCCCCACATCTCCACATAACGTCTAGCCACCACGCTACTGAGCCCCACATCTCCACATACGTCTAGCCACCACGCTACTGAAGCCCACATCTCCACATAACGTCTAGCCACCACGCTACTGAACCCCACATCTCCACATAACGTCTAGCCACCACGCTACTGAGCCCCACATCTCCACATAACGTCTAGCCACCACGTTACTGAACCCCACATTTCCTCATACCGTCCAGCCACCACGCTACTGGGGCGCACATCTCCACATATAGTCCAGCCACCACGCTACTGGGCCGCATATCTCCAGGTACCGTCCAGCCACTACGTACTGAACCCCCACATTTCCTCATACCGTCCAGCCACCACGCTACTGGGCCGCACATCTCAACATATAGTCCAGCCACCACGCTACTGGGCCGCATATCTCCACATATAGTAAAGCCACAACGCTACTGAGACCCACACCTCCGCATACCGTCTAGCCACCAAGCTACTGAGCCCCACACCTCCGCATACCGTCTAGCCACCACGCTACTGCCCCCCCCTCCCACATCTCCACCTACCGTCTAGTTACCACGCTACACATCTACCACATCTCCACATGCCTTCCATCCACCATACTACTGAGCCCCACATCTTCACATATAGACTAGCTACCACGCTACTGAACCCCACATTTCCACATACGTTCCAGCCACCACGCTACTGAGCCCCATATACCGTTAAACCACCACGCTACTGAGCCCCACATACCGTCTAGCCACCACGCTATAGAGCTCCACATCTCCACATATAGTCCAGCCACCACGCTATAGAGCTCCACATCTCCACATATAGTCTAGCCACCACGCTATAGAGCTCCACATCTCCACATATAGTCCAGCCACCACGCTATAGAGCTTCACATCTCCACATATAGTCCAGCCACCATGCTATAGAGCTCCACATCTCCACATACCGTCTAGCCACCATGCTATAGAGCTCCACATCTCCACATATAGTCCAGCCACCACGCTATAGAGCTTCACATCTCCACATATAGTCCAGCCACCATGCTATAGAGCTCCACATCTCCACATACCGTCTAGCCACCACGCTTCTGAGCCCCACATACCATCCAGCCACCACGCAACTGAGCCCCACATCTCAACATACAGTCCAGCCACCACGCTATAGAGCTCCACATCTTCACATGCCGTCTAGCAACCATACTACTGAGCCCCACATACAGTCTAGCCACCACGCTACTGAGCCCCATATACCTTCTAGCCACCACGCTACTGAGCCCCACATCTCCACATACCGTCTAGCAACCATGCTACTGAGCCCCACATCGCCACATACCGTCTAGCCACCACGCTACTGAGCCCCACATACCGTCTAGCCACCACGCTACTGAGCCCCACATACCGTCTAGCCACCACGCTACTGAGCCCCACATCTCCACATACCGTCTAGCAACCACGCTACTGAGCACCACATCGCCACATACCGTCTAGCCACCACGCTACTGAGCCCCACATACCGTCTAGCCACCACGCTACTGAGCCACATATACCGTCCAGCCACCACGCTACTGAGCCACACATACCGTCCAGCCACCACGCTACTGCGCCTTACATCTCCACATATAGTCTAGCCACCACGCTACTGAGCAACACATGCCGTCCAGCCACCACGCTACTGAGCCTTACATCTCCACATATAGTCTAGCCACCACGCTACTGAGCCCCACATCTCCACATATAGTCTAGCCACCACGCTACTGAGCCCCACATCTCCACATATAGTCTAGCCACCACGCTACTGAGCCCCACATCTCTACATATAGTCTAGCCGCCATGCTATAGAGCCCCACATCTCCACATATAGTCTAGCCACCACGCTACTGAGCCCCACATCGCCACATACCGTCTAGCCACCACGCTACTGAGCCCCACATCTCCACATACCGTCTAGCAATCACGCTACTGAGCCCCACATCGCCATATACCGTCTAGCCACCACGCTACTGAGCCCCACATACCGTCTAGCTACCACGCTACTGAGCCACACATACCGTCCAGCCACCACGCTACTGAGCCACACATACCGTCCAGCCACCACGCAACTGAGCCTTACATCTCCACATATAGTCTAGCCACCACGCTACTGAGCCACACATACCGTCCAGCCACCACGCTACTGAGCCTTACATCTCCACATATAGTCTAGCCACCACGCTACTGAGCCCCACATCTCCACATATAGTCTATCCGCCATGCTATAGAGCCCCACATCTCCACATATAGTCTAGCCACCACGCTACTGAGCCCCACATCTCCACATATAGTCTAGCCACCACGCTACTGAGCCCCACATCTCCACATATAGTCTAGCCGCCACGCTACTGAGCCCCACATCTCCACATATAGTCTAGCCGCCACGCTACTGTGCCCCACTTCTCAACATACCGTCTAGCCACCACACCATTGATCCCTCATCTCGAGATACCGGATCCGAATTCACCTACAGGCGTTTTGGAAGCATACAGCTTTGCGTTGGTTTTCACACTCGTCGGTCGTTCAGGAAGCAATGGCAAACTAATGAACTTAAAATGAGCAGACAATCGCAAAGAGGCAATAAATGCTGGGGTTGTTCGCTATGTCTACAACAAAACGTGCTACTAACTTTAACGCTTTGCCAGGTGGCAGTAGAAAAGTAGACCATACCTTGACCATATAAGCGTACTTCAGGATGGCAGATTTCTCTTTGGGAAACTGGTCGACCAGATTCTGGTAGTACAGATCCTCTCCAGATTTCATAGTGAATACTTTCTCATGAGAAGATTTTCCTACAGCAATCTTCAAATACAAATAAACATCAGAACAAAGAGCAATCAAGTACAGTTTAATTCCAAGTGTACAGATTAGTACAGGCGTGCAGACATCGTCGGCACCAGATGATAACAAAGACCAAGCAGGGTTTGGCTGCGGTGCCGGTGATAGCGGCGGCAAACTGTGAGCAGTGCCAAGTGTGTCTTATTTACGTCGGCCTGGTCATTTCTGTTTTGGAATATGCGATGGCGATCCTGACTCTCAGCCATATGCAGATAGAAAGGATGGAAAGGATACCGAACGAAGCTATGCGCATTATTCTTGGATGTACAAGAGATACAGCATGCAGGGCGATGCGCTACCTTCTTGATTTTACAATCATGAGGGAAAGAATACAAATTTGCCAATCTCGTCCCTATCTCAGAGTCAATGCAAACACACAACATCCACTGCACAGCGAGATTAAGAAGTTAAAGTGTAGCAGGCTAAAAAGAGAAAAGTCGTGGATGGGTCAAGCCGAAGACATTCTTCAGCAGGTGTGTTCACTTGAGGCCTTAGAACCTGGCGAGGAGTGGATACAAGTGCCAACAGAGTTCTGTATATCCTTTTCAGTGTGCATCCAACTAGACAGGAAATGCAGACAAGAAAATCCAGCTGCTGTGGAGGCGGAAGTACAGGTTCTAATCTTCGAGAATTCTTTAGAGGAAGATGCTGTCATTTACACGGATGGGTGGGTCGTCCAGTGAGTGAGAAGTTCATGGACCTTTACGGCTCAGGCCGGAGGGAAAATTGTGAAGGAAGAGTACGGCGTTTTTGCTTTGACCACAAGCAGCATGACTATGGAAGTCATGGCAGTAAGTAAAGCAATAACATGGCTCGAGACACAGACATTCAATCGGGCGTATTTCCTTAGTGACTCAATGAGTATGCTCAGGAGGATAGAGATGGGGTAGGTCCGAAGAGAGTGGCTGCTGTCTCTGGAGCGGCCTCGGCTGGCAAAGATTAGTTTTATCTTCGTGCCAGGGCATGCGGGTATACAAGGGAATGTGCAGCCTGACAGGCTTGCGGGTAGGGTTATCGTGGAAGGTGGACCAGCCATGGACCAGGCAGTCATTCTGAAGGCTTTACGAGAAGTAAGTCGTTTACGTGAACCAAGCGGTGACTGGGAATCTACAACCATGGTCAGGCTGCGAGAACAGCAAGTTAAAAGAGGTGTGGTCAAACAAGAACACTAAGCAGGAAGCAAAGAAGAGTAATAAACCAACACAGAACTGGTGTTGTGAGCCGCTGCACGCTAAGGGATTTGCTGAGGAGGGGATCCGAGCACTTATGGACTGAATGGTTCGATGTGCAATGAGGATGATATGTCGACTGAGTAACTAACTAACTAACTAACTAACTAACTAACTAACTAACTAACTAACTAACTAACTAACTAACTAACTGACTGACTGACTGACTGACTGACTAACTAACAAACAAACAAACAAACAAACATCGTCGCAATACAAACATGCAATCTATGGTGGTGTTATTGAGTTCAACAACTGGTGTCGAATGTTCTGTCAAAGTCACTACATCACACATGTTGATTTGTGACTGCCCAGAAAACTGAGAGCACGCACATTTCCTGTGGCAACATGAGGAATAAGGGATAGAATGCTATGACAGAATCACCAATGTAGAGCTCATGGAGAGAACTAGATAAATACAAATGAACCAAGAGGTAAAGACAAGACATTGGCCCTGGTTAGGACAGACATTGATGATATGGGAGAATAGTATAACTAGAAAGCCTTTGTCTGGAATCCACAAGGCAAAAGAAACAGAGAATGGCATAAATACACGAAGAAGTAAAAAAAACAAACGACATTAATAATACAGGATTGTATGGACAGAGCTGAATGGGATAGCTGAGGATAACATGGTCTGGGGGTTGTTGGATAAGGACCTATGTCCATGTGGTGGATGGAGTGTATAAGAAGACGAACACATGGCCGCCAAACTGGTATTTAACACGTCAGCTGACAAGCGCATATCACCTTTGAATATACATGTAACAGAAGTGGATCAACAATTGAAGGGACAGAATAGACAAAAAACAGATACAACCAACAACAACTTGATATTGAGGAAGATTGGTTGTTAAATATCACACACACACACACACACACACACACACACACACCCACCCCCACACACACACACACACACACACACACACACACACACACACCCACCCCCACACACACACACACACACACACACACACACACACACACACATTAGAGAATGCAATGTTTGGACATGTAAAAAAAAAAGGACATGAAAGTCTAGAAGAAGATAATGTAGCAAGGTGTAGCAGGGAGACGGAGAAGAGAAAGACCGCATCGTAGATGGGTTCAAGATGACATAGACTGCTGAACGTGACAGCGACAGAGACAGGACATCTGAGTTCAAGATGTGATTGACAGTTGACACGTGACAGCGACAGAGTTGGGACTTCTGGGTTATGATAGACAGTTGACATGTGATAGTGACAGAGGTAGGACATCTGAGTTATGATAGACAGTTGACATGTGACAGCGACAAAGGTAGGACATCTGGGTTATGAATAATAACATATACATTTCAAGGCACGTGGCTTGTGTGATGCTGGCCCTATATATTTATTCCATCAAAGGAGACTCCATGAGTGACGTGGTCAGTATCACCCCGACCGTCCATACTTGGAAGGACATTTCCCTGTTCCAGTTTTGAGCACCAGAATTATTTATGAATGGTGTTGATCGGACTACTTTTTGCATGATGGGATAAGCATTCTTTTACTTTATCTATTTTTGATTGTTTAGTTTTTTTTTTTTTTTGGTTCATTGATAAAGACTTGGGCATATACGCGCGCCTGCATCTGTGTGTGTTTTTTTCTATTGGTAGAGCTTCAAAGTTATATGTTGTGTTCTTGTTAGAACTCTAGTACCATCTTGGCAGTTTCAACCACCTGATTTGGATAGCAGACGTGTCGCGGACTTGACCACACACAGACATTGTCTGTTCGAATATCAAATCTGACCCCTGACCCCTAGATTCAAAGACATCACTTACTACGTCAAACACTTCATCCATCTTGGCCCATCTGAGCTGTCCACAGGTAAGGTGGTCAAGCAGGACGCGAGGAATGTCTCCTTCTTCCATGTCGCCAACATAATGGATGCCTGTTGATATAGAACGTTTGTTTCCGTGTACACTTTGCTTACAGAAATTGGCTCTCGTAGCACAATACGGTTCGGAAACATTGATTCCAAACCTAGAAATAATTAAAAGAAAGCGGTAGTTTTTTATGTGTTGTTGTTGCATAATGCAAAGAATTCGCTGTACATAAAAGGAATCAAATTAAATAAAACAAATATAATTCCTGAATATCTGAAAGGAAAAGACCACTATTGAAAAATACACCAAAAGAGCGCAGACGGCCTAGAACTCGTCATAATATAAGACTTAGAAATCGGCTGTTAAAAACAGTGGGAGGCAAAATTAAGGGAAACGAAATAGGGGACGTGTTAGAAACGACCAACCAACAAAACAAAGTCATAAACAAGTCACCGTCCTACGGGAGAGAACTACAAAATCCTGTACACTAGTCAAACAGTCAGTGCCTATGGCCGGGCATGTGTATCGCCAATACGCAATCAGGAATTCAAAGACCATTGATTATCAAGATAAATTAATTGTGCAACAGCAGAACTGGAGCCATGTGGTATTATCCTAAGGTCAACCTCAAATTATTGCTCAGCGTTTGTTATTGTCAAGAAGAAAGACAACAGTTTATAAATTTGCGTTGACTATAGGAAAGCCAACCCATACCTAGCGCCACGATTTGATTGCGAGCATAACAAGTTCAACATCTTTCCGAAATTAGACCTAGCGAAAGTATACTGGCAGATCCCGATGTCGCATTTATCAATGCATATTACTGCATTTGCCACCCATTAGGTAGTAATCGACACATTTCATTGCAGAATTGCGTGGCATCCTGATTTCTGTGGTGCTCCTCCTGGCTGGTTGCTTCCATCTTCAGCACCTTTCCTTTACTAAAGCAGACTCTGGTCTTCCTCGACTTTTGCTGCCAGAAGTTATGAATTCACAAGCCATGGGGTAATTTGCAGGGTTTGGGGATCACCCCAACTCTGCTCCCCCGGCTACGTAACAGCAACATTTGGAACCTCTTGACAAACCCGCTTTCCTAGAGAGGCGACAGTGGTAGATAAACTTTATGGACAACTGAGTGAACTAAAAAAGACAATCAAATTTCAAGCCAACGAAAGAAGAAGAAGTCACCCATTAGGCCTATATGAATGGGAGTACATTCAGTTCGGGCTACAAAGTCCACGTAGTTTATTCATCAGAATGATACGCCTCCTCCTACGAGGCATCACAAATACAGCCACTTATATGGAAGACATCTGCATCTAGCGGCCAACCAGCGCGCTGATCGGCACAGTACATTAAACACCAGGACACAGTACAATAAACACCATGGATGTGAGCGCTGGTCTGGTTCACAAGATCAATCCCGCGTCTGCCGTCCGTTGTCTCGGATGACTGTGTGAGGTGCACCCAATCAGGAACTTCCCAGCCGACGTAAGTTAGTGATGCAGGCGTTTCTAGAATGTGACCGCAGCACGAAGCCGAAATCGCGGTTTGAACGGGCGAAACAGCAATTTTTGTATGATCGGTCGACGAAGATCTCGATAAGCGCCCACTCTCTCTCGATGAGTAGTGGGCCTGCAGTCATGAAGCTGGCATAACTTTTCGGTCAGTCCTGCCGGCGTAGCTTGAAAGCTCGTCGGTAGGCGTCCAGTGGTTTTGCATGTACCACCTTGTACCGGGAGGGCGCGCTTTAGCGATTGCTACTCTTGGCCTGCGTGTGCGTGAATAGTCCGTCTGTCCGATAGATATCTGGTTGATCCTGCCAGTAGTCATATGCTTGTCTCAAAGATTAAGCCATGCATGTCTAAGTTCACACTGTCTCACGGTGAAACCGCGAATGGCTCATTAAGTCAGTCGAGGTTCCTTAGATGACACAATCCTACTTGGATAACTGTGGCAATTCTAGAGCTAATACATGCTTACCAAGCTCCGACCCTCGCGGAAAGAGCGCTTTTATTAGTTCAAAACCAACCGTCGTTGCCTTTAGCGGGGTGCGGCGTTCCCACTGGTGACTCTGGATAACTTTGTGCTGATCGCATGGCCTTACGTGCCGGCGACGAATCTTTTAAATGTTTGCCCTATCAAATGCCGATGGCACGTGACATGCCTACCATGTTTGTAACTGGTAACGGGGGAATCAGAATTACATTCCGGAGAGGGAGCATGAGAAACGGCTACCACATCCAAAGAAGGCAGCAGGCTCACAAATTACTCACTCCCGGAACGGGGAAGTAGTGACGAAAAATAACGATACGGGACTCTATTGAGGCTCCGTAATTGGAATGAGTACACTTTAAACCTCCCGTGTGTTGCCGGGGCCCATAAGCGAAGCAAAGAATAGCAGCACTGTAGCCTACCACGCATGTCGAAGGAGGCGACTAAGGACGCTTCATGGTTCCGTCGCCCTGCTACTGAGTGGTGCGTGGCGCGACACTGTGAGCTGTGAGTTTCGTGTGAAATGCTTCTGAATCTGCCCGAGGTTTTTTGGAACGTGACTGCATGTTCGGAGCGATGGCAGCTGGCTATGTTCCAGAGTTGACCGGTTTTTGCCTTATGCAGAAATGCGTGGCTGCTGGGCTTCTGGTTGACTGCCACTCCCATCGACGATGAACTGTATTTTCGTGTACTGTGTGGGTGAACATCTAGGAAACATCCAGATGGGAAAATGACTGCCGATTCCATCAGAGATGAACTGGATGTTTCGTGGGGGACTATTGTGTTGACATTCTTGCGGCGGCATTATGCACAGTGTATCTGTGCGGGCTATTGTTTGTTGAGACTCCTGTCTTTTCCACTTTTCACATTGGGCAGTGGGAGGCGTTTTGTGTGATATTCACTGGCACAGCAGCGGAGCATAATGGGGACGACCCGTTGCTGTGAAGTTGGAACCGCGACTAACTAACTAACTAACACTTCAAACCCTTTATCGAGGATCTATTGGAGAGCAAATCTCGTGCCAGCAGCCGCAGTAATTCCAGCTCGAACAGCATATATTAAAGTTGTTGCACTTAAACAGCTCGCAGATGAATCTCAGGTGCAGGCGGGCGGTCCGGCTCGCTACGACTCACTTCCCATTTTTCCTGCCCTACCGTCTGTCGGCTCTTTCCCGTGGGTGCTCTTCGCTGAGCCGTCACGTTTATTATGAAAATATTAGTGTTCAAAGCAGGCCCCGGCTGCCTGGATAATGGTGCATGGAATAATGGAATAGAACCAAGGTTCTATTTTGTTAGTTTTCGGAACTGGAGGTAATGATTAACAGGAACAAACGTGGGATTTTACGAGCTACTGAGAAAGCATTTGACAATAATGTTTTCATTAATAAACAACAAAAGTCAGAGGAGCGAGGACGATGAGATACCGTCGTACTTCTGACCATAAACGATGCAGACTAGCAACCCCAGTGGCAAGTGAAGCAAAATGGAATACACCTAGACTATCCGTTTCGTGGAAAGTCCGAATGAAAAGCCCATTGTGTGGACAAGTTGAAAAATCCTCCCAGTGCCACGAAATGGAATAATACGTGGCTAGAAAGTCCATTACGTGGAAAGTCCGAATCGAAAGCTCGCTGTGTGGATGTCATCTGCAGACTGATCTCTCCTGGCTCCCGGAGCTTGTGGTACACGAGAGACCCAATATACGGAAGTGAGGCTAAGCAGCCATACTGCAGGACGTGACGATTCCTTGGGTGAGCCCAGTACCAGAGCGTTATGTGTCGGCTCTGCAGTTATGGAAGCGTTATTGGATGTCGGGGAATGCCCATGGTCTGCCCCTGCCTTCTCTTGAGGGCTGACCGTTATGTCTACGGCTGATCTGAATGGACCAGCTGGGAAGGGGGGTAACACCAAAACAGTGAGACTTGACCATCCTACGAAACACCCGAGAAAGTTAACCCGGCCAACAAATGCCCAAGAAGTCGGATGTGTCGGCCGGAAGGTATAAGGGGCGTTCATTTGAAATCCGTTCGTGCCGCAAGGTGCGTAATTGCGTACGTTGAACATGATCATGTCATAGTCATGTGATAAGTACTGACTAATGAATAAAAGAGCAAGTGCTTATCGTCCCATGATGCATAGGTTCTGTTTATGTCCGTTGAGAAAATGACCCGGTTGATCCAAAATCCGTCCAAAGAAGCTCAAAGAGCGGTGATTCAGTTTCTTTCATTTGAAGGATGTCGACCAGTGGACATTTATCGAAGAATGCAGGCAGCGTACGGTAACAAATGTGTTTCGAAGACAACACTGATAGACTGGGCGCGAATGTTTTCGGACAGTTCTGTTCACGACAGATCTTCGACGGCCGGGTCAAGCACATAGTGTTGCAACAGAAAAATCCATCGTCAAAATTGATGCAGCAGATGAACCGTTGTCGAAGCTTACGTTCGATAGCGAAAGGATTTGATGTGTCAATTGGGACAATTCAAAAGGTCGTTCGTAAGAAACTGCAATATCGGAAGGTGTGTTCACAGTGGGTACCACGGATGTTGACCGACCACCAAAAAGAGGAACGCATGGGATGGTGATTGAACCACATGCTGCGTTACAGAGTGGAGGGTGATGCATTTCTCTTCCGCATAGTGGCAGGCGATGAATCATGGTGTCACCACTTTGAGCCGAGCAGCAAAAGAGAGAGCTTGCAATGGAAACATGATGGATCAGCAAAAGCCAAGAAAATCAAGTTACAGGTTTCCACTGGTAAGGTTATGCTGAGCGCATTTTCTGACCATGAAGGTCTATTGTTGGCCGACTTTAAAGAACTCTACCCCTACTTGCAAACACAAGACAAGCTGCAAAAAGCTTTCAAGAATAAACGACCCGGCATGCTTTCTCACGGTGTGGTTTTGTTGCACTATAATGCTCGTCCGCATGTGGATGATTGTGCGGGAAGCATTGGAAAGGAAGAAGTGGGAAATTCTGCAACATCCAGCCTATAATCCTGATTTGTCGCCATGTGATTTTCATTTGCTCGGACCTCTAAAAAGCTCTCAAGGGGCAACAATTTCACACAGAAGCAGATGTAATGAACGCGGTAAACATTTGGTTCAGTGAGCAACCACAATCCTTTTTTTTTTTGCGGACGGCATTGGCCGCCTACCTAAGCAATATAATGGTTACATGAATGCCTACGGCGACTTCTTCTGACCAACCCATGGTGCATAATTCATTCAAACTGAATGCTTTCTTTAATTCTACCACACCTGTTATATTTCTTCCATGCTTTTGTAATAAAAAGTTTCAAATGGTTTCAAAGGGTTTCAAATGAACACCCCTAATACAAATATCGCAGCTCTGCTGTAAACAGGCACAACGCAATTACGTCCAAAAATATTCCGGATGAACGCAGAAGAAGAAGAAACACCATGGACACAGTACATTAAACATAATGGACATAGTACATTAAACATAATGGACATAGTACATTAAACATAATGGACATAGTACATTAAACATATTGGACATAGTACCTTAAACATAATGGACATATTACATTAAGCATAATGGACATAGTACATTAAACTCCACGGACACAGTACATTAAACACCACGGACACAGTACATTAAACACCGTGGACACAGTACATTAAACACCACGGACACAGTACATTAAACACCGTGAACACAGTACATTAAACACCACGGACACAGTACATTAAACACCGTGGACACAGTACATTAAACACCACGGACACAGTACATTAAACACCACGGACACAGTACATTAAACACCACGGACACAGTACATTAAACACCACGGACACAGTACATGAAACACCGTGGACACAGTACATGAAACACCGTGGACACAGTACATTAAACACCACGGACACAGTACATTAAACACCACGGACACAGTACATTAAACACCGTGGACACGGTACATTAAACACCACGGACACAGTACATTAAACACCACGGACACAGTATATTAAACACCACGGACACAGTACATTAAACTCCACGGACACAGTACATTAAACACCACGGACACAGTACATTAAACACCACGGACACAGTACATTAAACACCGTGGACACAGTACATTACACACCGTGGACACAGTACATTAAACACCACGGACACAGTACATTAAACACCACGGACACAGTACATTAAACACCACGGACACAGTACATTAAACACCGTGGACACAGTACATTAAACACCACGGACACGGTACATTAAACACCACGGACACAGTACATTAAACACCACAGACACAGTACATTAAACACCACGGACACAGTACATTAAACACCGTGGACACGGTACATTAAACACCGTGGACACAGTACATTAAACACCACGGACACAGTACATTAAACACCGTGGACACAGTACATTAAACACCACGGACACAGTACATTAAACACCACGGACACAGTACATTAAACACCGTGGACACAGTACATTAAACACCGTGGACACAGTACATTAAACACCGTGGAAACATTACAATAAACACCACGGACACAGTACATTAAACACCACGGACACAGTACATTAAACACCGTGGAGACAGTACAATAAACACCGTGGACACAGTACATTAAACACCACGGACACAGTACATTAAACACCACGGACACAGTACATTAAACACCACGGACACAGTACATTAAACACCACGGACACAGTACATTAAACACCGTGGACACAGTACATTAAACACCGTGGACACAGTACATTAAACACCGTGGACACAGTACATTAAACACCACGGACACAGTACATTAAACACCACGGACACAGTACATTAAACACCGTGGACACAGTACATTAAACACCGTGGACACAGTACATTAAACACCGTGGACACATTACAATAAACACCACGGACACAGTACATTAAACACCACGGACACAGTACATTAAACACCGTGGAGACAGTACATTAAACACCGTGGACACAGTACATTAAACACCACGGACACAGTACATTAAACACCACGGACACAGTACATTAAACACCACGGACACAGTACATTAAACACCACGGACACAGTACATTAAACACCGTGGACTCAGTACATTAAACACCGTGGACACAGTACATTAAACACCGTGGACACAGTACATTAAACACCACGGACACAGTACATTAAACACCACGGACACAGTACATTAAACACCACGGACACAGTACATTAAACACCACGGACACAGTACATTAACCACCACGGACACAGTACATTAAACACCACGGACACAGTACATTAAACACCACGGACACAGTACATTAAACACCACGGACACAGTACATTAAACACCACGGACACAGTACATTAAACACCACGGACACAGTACATGAAACACCGTGGACACAGTACATTAAACACCACGGATACAGTACATTAAACACCACGGACACAGTACATTAAACACCACGGACACAGTACATTAAACACCACGGAAACACCATATATACAAACATGCAGAAGGCAGGAGAACTGTGAAAGATCGAGAGTTATTCAAGCGAGCTGCGGTGAAGGTGACGTTGTGCAATGACTTGCTGTATGATGATGATGTTAAGAAATAACAAATAATTTTATACCGGTGTCAAACTCGAACCCTTTCTCCACAAAAGTATGACAGGCGCCGCCCGCCTGGTCGTGCTGCTCTAGGACCAGGACTTTCATGCCAGCAAATGTTAGCAGGACTCCCGTGGTCAGTCCTCCAGCACCACTGCCGATGATGATGGCGTCCAGGTTGTAGGGAACTTTCGCAGGTTTGAATCCTGCAATGGTAGTACAGTCAGCGAAGGTTACACTTCATATATTGCATACACGACTTTTTGAAAATGAGGGGTTGGTGTGTTGATTGGAGAGTGATTGGTTCTGTGGGTGGTGGGATAGATTTTTGATTCTTTAGTTGGTTGGACAGATGGCTGGTCAGTGGTTTGACCGGCTGGTTAGTTGATTGGTTGATTTGTTGATTGATTGGTTGGTTTATTGGCTGGTTAGTTGGTTGGTTGATTAATTGGTTGGTTAGTTAATTGACTGGTTCGTTGGTTAATTGATTGATAGACTACTAGTTCATTGATTGGTTGGATTATTGGCAGGTTGGCTGGTTGATTGAGGTGATGGTTGGTTGATTGTTTCGTTGGTTGGTTGGAAAGATAATTAATTGATTAATTGTATTGATAGTTGTTTGATTGATTGGTTTGTTTGTTGGTTGGAAAGATAATTAATTGATTTATTGTATGATAGTTGTTTGATTGATTGGTTTGTTGGTTTAGTAGGTGATAGGATCTGAGCTCATCAACCAGTTACCTGTCACCCTGGCCTGGAAGTTAAACGACTTTCTCCGTAATCCCGTTTATCCACGTAGGGTAACGGAGCGCGCGAGAATTGGAAGCGGTTCTCGCCGCGTTGGTAACTTACGGGATAAGTGAGCTGGCCGCTCAGAAATCAATGGCAAAATAGTGAGTGTAATCTTGCCAGGAAATTAACGACATAAATGCTGGTGTTGACAGCGATGTTCTGTAAAGGATATGCGAAGAAAAACTAACTAACTAACTAACTAACTAACTAACTAACTAACGTACTGACTGACTGACTGACTGACTGACTGACTGACTAACTAACTAACTAACTAACTAACTAGCTAACTAACTAACTAACTACCTACCTACCTACCTAACTAACTAACTAACTAACTAATTAACTAACTAACTAACTAACTAACCAACCAACTAACCAACTAACTAACTAACTAACTAATTAACTAACTAACTAACTAACCAACTAACCAACTAACTAACTAACTAACTGACTAACTGGCTAACTAACTGACTGACTGATTGACTGACTGACTAACTAACTAGCTAGCTAACTAACTAGCTAACTAAATACCTAACTAACTAACTAACTAACTAACTAAGTAAGAAACTAACTGACTGACTGACTGACTGATTGACTGACTGACTAACTAACTAACTAACTAACTATCTAACTTACTAACTAACTAACTAGCTTACTAACTACCTAACTAACTAACTAACTAACTACCTAACTAACTAACTAACTAACTAACTGACTGACTGACTGACTAACTTACTAGCTAGCTAAGTAACTAGCTTACTCACTACCTGACTAACTAACTAACTAACTAACTAACTGACTGATTGACTGACTGACTGATTGACTGACTGACTGACTGACTAACTAGCTAACTAACTAACTAACTAACTAACTAACTGACTGACTGGCTGACTGGCTAGCTAGCTAGCTAGCTAGCTAACTAACTAACTAACACAAAAAAGGGGATATAGATACAGCGGTTCGCAATTACTATTAGCAAGTCGACAACGAAACGAAGTGAAAGACAACTCATACATACTCTCTTTGAGTATGGCATCGCGGAGTTTGGTGTCGTGAACAAACGGTTCAGGAGGTCGTCTGTGGTCTTCTTGCAGCGGATTTCTTCCTTTCTGCCCGCCAGAGAACAATGCATATATGGAGGCCACAAAAACTACTAACAGTATAGCAGCCGTCAGCAATGTTGGATTGTGAGCGGCAAAATATATGGCTGCATCAACCACACCCATTGTAGCGAAGTGTTAATTCCTTCAAAGAACCCCTAAAACTATGATCGGATGTAATATCTTTATAACTGCCACCAGTTAGTTGTTCAACTCGTCTAGTCTTGAAATATGATGACATGTAAATAGCTTGTAGACCCAGAAATGTTACATGTGGATCGAATACATGGAAACTAAAGTAATCGATTCTTATTCTAGAACAGCGGCATTGGTTATTTCATCATCATCATTCAGTGGCGTGTCTTGTGCAGAACTTGCCCCCCCCCCCCCAAGAGATCACGATTCTCTCTCACATGCCAGAAGCCATGGCTCTGCTGCTGTCTGTGTAAATTATATAATACTGCCTTTGACTGCTGTAGTTGCCTAGGCACCTGAAAATAAGGTAGTCCGCTGTTGCTTTAATTCTTGGCGGTGACAAAGCTGATCGGAGACCGTAGCCATTGCCTCTATAAAGAGATCCTCTGCCTACCGGCACGAAACTGGAGACCATAACCAACAACTACCTGTCGGATGCTCCCCAGCTGAAGCCGTCATGTGCTCACGTGGCTTCATGTTACAGTTACTGTTTAACTAAATGGTCAGATCATTTGCTGACGTGGCGTCATGTTACAGTCAATGTGAAAATAAATGGTCAGATCATTTGCTGACGTGACGTCATGTTACAGTCAATGTGAAAATAAATGGTCAGATCATTTGCTGACGTGGCGTCATGTTACAGTCAATGTGAAAATAAATGGTCAGATCATTTGCTGACGTGGCGTCATGTTACAGTCAATGTGAAAATAAATGGTCAGATCATTTGCTGACGTGGCGTCATGTTACAGTCAATGCGAAAATAAATGGTCACGCCACTTACTCACGTGGCTTCCTGTTACAGTCAATGTGGAACTAAATGGTTACGTAATGTGCTCACGTGGCTTCAGGTTACAGACAATGTGGAACTAAATGTCACGTCGCATGCTCACGTGGCTCCATATTGCAGTCAAGGGTGTCCAGTCTGCTAGCGGAGAGGAAGAAATGTCTTCATTCTCCTTTGATAGCCTAAACCCTTAATCCCATCCTAGGTAACATTATTGTCATCATGCCGTGTCTTGCCGGCTGGCCTGGACGATCACCAATATTATGTATCAGTTCATCCGCTGACCCACCTCCATGCCTTTCAAACTAGCAGTAGTCTTCTCTTGCTGTCCTCCTCTGTCTCTCTTTTCACAGATCGTTCCAGTTGTCACAACATGTTTAATTTTTTGTTTTCTTATAATGTAGCCAACAATGTTGACTTCCTCTTTCTGATGTTTGTGGTAAGTTGTCTTTGTGTTTTATCCTCCCTCAAAATGTTGAGATTGCTCATTTTGGCTGTCCAATAAACGTTCACCAGTCTTCTGTACACACACACATCTTGGAAGTTCTAGAGATTGTTTTACTTGTTTGTTCCGGCAGTAGATGGTACGTTAACCACAGTGTAGGTCAAAATCAAGGAAATAATAACAGCAATCATGCATAAACAGATTCAACAGATCAAAGACTTTTTGCTCACAACCAGACGGAAAGATACAAAATCTGTCAAGATCAAGAAGACAAAAGACAATATCAAGTTCAAGGTGCGATGCAGCAGACACTTGTACACACTGGTTATCTAGGACAGAGAAAAGGCAGAGAAGCTGAGACAGTCATTGCCACCTGGTATGGCAGTCAAAGAACTTAAGGTAACTTAATATATGAAGAAATTAGAGGGGGGAAATCCTATACATATCGGTGCTTGCTTGCTGGTGCTTGCTTGCGTTCGCTAGCTGTGAACTCCAGCGTGAAGTCCTGCATGTCGGATGAAGACATCCTGTTGTCCAACATCAGTGTGATGTCATACCGGACTGAGGTTTGCGTGAGTATCCGTTGTCCCATGTCTGGCTTATTGGTGTGCAGACTAGTGGTTCCTCGCCGTGCAGGCAGATACTCTCCGACTTCGCAATAATCAGCGATCCTACTACGTTAGCCAGTACCCCGAAGGGACCTGTTGCCCAGGATGCACGACTAGGACCTGTTAGTAGGTCTTGACCAATATAGAACCTGGCCCTGGTGCCTTGGAAACACCTCTGCGTCCCATATCGGTGCGAAATATGTGATTTGTCTGTTGTTTATGTCTTCCATTTACTCTTTTCATTGGCACGTCTTTTGGATCTCCACATTTATTTTCATATAATGTGATTTGTTTTCCTGTATATCCACGTCCCTAGAGCTTCAATGCAATGTTACAATTTTTGTTCCCTGTTCAGGAGTCTGCGCCACACAGAAGTAAGTAACGTGTCCAGGACCTCTGTTCATGCCATGAGGCGATTTTGGTATATGGTGTCTTTGATACGAGGGTAAGTTAATAATTAAGTCACAAATTGCTGTAGAAAAATAACCAAATATGATAACAACTTGAAACATTTTATTTTTATACATACATTATCCCTATATTTCTCAACATAATTTCCACCAACATTGATGCACTTATCCCATTGTTTTACCAGTCCTCCCAAACCGGCTGCATAGAAATGTGTGCCTTGTTTTCATTTACCTGCCATCCCATAGAACTGTGTGACTTACTTATTGACTCACACGCGTAATTCTTTCTGCCCAGCTATGCACCGCTTTACGGGAAATCGCTAGGGGCTAAGTCCACTGAAATCTCACCTTGGCGGGAGACATTTCGCGAATGACGCCGAAGTTGAATGTGAAGTGAAAACGTGGTTTAGAAAACAGAGCACGCAGTTCTATGCAGCCGGTTTGGGAGGGCTGATAAAACGATGGGATAAGTGCACCAATGTTGGTGGAAATTATGTTGAGAATTAAAGGGACAATATATGTATAAAAATAAACTTGTTTCAAGTTGTTATCATAGTTAATTATTTTTCTACATTTATTTGTGACTTACTTATTAACTTATAAACTTATAAACTACCACGAGAAATAGAACTGGCCATATCATCTAGTATCTCGTGGCCTAGAATACACGAAGGCCGAACACTTTACATTACACCTGCGGTAAGGGGTTCTCTCTGTAGGTTTAGAACAATCGGCACTCCGTTGTTTAATCACTACACCTGCGGTAAGGGGTTCTCTCTGTATGTTTAGAACAATCGGCACTCCGTTGTTTAATCACTACACCTGCAGTAAGGGGTTCTCTCTGTATGTTTAGAACAATCGGCACTCCGTTGTTTAATCACTACACCTGCAGTAAGGGGTTATCGCTGTATGTTTAGAACAATTGGCACTCTGTGCTTTAGCATGAGTACCAGGACATGTTCTAGTCAGGGTGGCCAACGTGATATTCCCCACATCAGCCATCTAGTGCCGGTTGGTCTATACACATATGGGGCTAGCACCATATTGCTATTATGGTTCTCCATGACGAAGGGCTCAATCCGTATGGCTCGCGCTACCAGTGTCTCGGGTTTGTTTCCGTTTTCGGTCATTCAGCTCACGACTGCAGTTTCTTCAGAGACTCCGGGGGCGGTCGCTAAAGATATCGTCACTGGAAGGGTCGTTGTTGGAGGGGTCGTTGCTGGAGGAGTCATTGCTGGAGGGTTCATCGCTGGAATGGTCGTCGCTTGAGGGGTTGTCACTGGAGGGGTTGTCGTTGGAGGGGTTGTAGCTGGAACTGCCGAGTTCATGCTCTGTTCCACGCTTTCAGTAGGCCCCTCTGCGGTCAGAAGACTGAGCGGTGTGGGGCAGTAACTCACAAGCTATACATATGTTATTGTGTGTATGTTTCCTCATTCTGAAATGTAGATTGGACAGTGGACTATTTGAGTCTGCTCCTTTTTATATTTCCAACGGCGGAGGGAACCTGCACAGGGGTCCACCGAGATGTCCGCCCTTGTCGAAGAAGGCCAGACGTCTGACACGCGACCCTGGATCTAGTTGTTCAGCTTATGATAATATTGTCTGTCAGCGCACATGTCATTCATCAGTGCGAATATGTCGCATGACAATAAAATCATAACCCGGTGCACCACGAGACAGGTGTAGCCTACAGTTGTTTTTCTAACCGAACCACTCTGTACAAGAGTGTAGGACAAGTTTGTTTATACGCAGTATTATATCACACACACACACACACACACACACCACAAACAGTAACACACACACACAGACACACACACACACACACACACACACACACACACACATATATATATATATATATATATATATATATATATATATATATATATATATATATATATATATATGTTGTTCGCATATACTTTTACAGAACATCGCTGTCAACATAAGCATCTTTCAGCTGATTGTTGATTTATTGGCAAGATTACGCTCAGTAGTATACCATTCCTTTCTGAGCGACCGGCTCACATACCCCGTAAGTTACGTAGCGGAGAGAACCGCTACCGATTCTCGAGCACGTCACATTACTCACGAGAGTATACGGGCTTACGGAGAAAGTCGTGTAACCTCTAGACCAGGGAGACCGGCACACACACACACACACACACACACACACACATATATATATATATATATATATATATATATATATATATATATATATAATGTGCCATGCCGATAAGCGTGGGCAGTCATGTTCTGCCATCTCACTCTATCACTGGAGTCGTGGTCTCGTGGATCAGCTCCGTGTTCCTGTCTCGACCATGCAACGTGGCCAAGCCATACCGGTATTTACTTCTCGGTCTTCCCCTTGATATAGACAGACAGACAGACAGACAGACAGATAGATAGATGGATAGATAGACAGATAGATAGATAGATAGATAGATAGATAGATAGATAGATAGATAGATAGATAGATAGATAGATAGATAGATAGATAGATAGATAGATAGATAAATAGATAGATAGATAGATAGATAGATAGATAGATAGATAGATAGATAGATAGATAGATAGATAGATAGATAGATAGATAGATAGATAGATAGATAGATAGATAGATAGATAGATAGATAGATAGATAGATAGATAGATAGATAGATAGATAGATAGATAGATAGATAGATAGATAGATAGATAGATAGATAGATAGATAGATAGATAGATAGATAGATAGATAGATAGATAGATAGATAGATAGATAGATAGATAGATAGATAGATAGATAGATAGATAGATAGATAGATAGATAGATAGATAGATAGATAGATAGATAGATAGATAGATAGATAGATAGATAGATAGATAGATAGATAGATAGATAGATAGATAGATATTTAAGGTCTTCTGCTGATGCAGGCATGCGGTCGGTCTGAGTGAGGTGTGTTTAAAACCCCCACAAGGGCCGGACAGGGACAAACCAATGAAAACCGAACAGTGATGGAAAAATAAAAATTAGACGTAAACTGTCAAGAATGTTTGACAGTCCCTGAGGGTTTCTCCTGCACAAGCCGCAACATTATGCTATGATGTAGAGACGTTGTGGCTTGAAATATGTCGGGCAAAAGCCTACGAATGACTGACAGATTTAGGCAGCACCTCTCAGAAGTCTACAGTGGTGCCATGAAATCGGTATCCATGCATTTAAACAATTCTGACCACTGTGGCGTGGCCGACGTAAAGGTCACGGCTATCAAATGTTGCGCATCTCACATACGCCACAGTAAGACATTGCAAAATCGTTTCATTTTCCACTTGGGTTCACTCTCTCCTCTCAGCCTCAATGTCCAACACAGTTTCGTTTAAGTTAAATTCTGCCCCCCCCCCCCCCCGCCCCCTTGCAGTACCCGCAGTATGGTATACAACTGTTTATGATTACTATTTTGCCACTCGCTCGCCTAGGTGCTTCACCCCCCCCCCCTCCCGGCGGCTTCTTCATTCAATTGCTAGTGAAATCCCTGTGCTTTTGACGTTATTGACCTTTACCCCATTGACCCCTTAACCACACATCCGGTTCATTCACTTTATTCGAACTATGCAAGCGGATTCAATGAAAGACGTGTCCAGCCCCAAAAAAGGATAAATATAAGTCACTTTTATATCTATATTTTATGTAGTGTTTTTCGTGTAGTTGTGTGCGGAGATCCAAGAGAAAAAAGAAGGCATGTTACAAACATAACGTTTAAATTGTTGTTCTTTTTCTCTATATCCTGAAATGTTGGGATTAGATGACACATTAGACAATACAAAATTGGAAAAAAAAATATGTTCTCATCAGCTATATCTGATAGGTGGCGAATGTTAGGAACCAGACGACATGCTCGGGGCTTGCGTCGAAGTCGTCGCAGGTCGTCCCAGTATTGCAGTTCTTCTGGGTATGGCCTAAAAACATCGTAAACGTACGAGTGGTGATGCAACTTTTTCCCGGCGCGCCTCAGGTGTCACGTGGAAATGCTGACCGTGGTCTGAACAGACCGGCGTCTGTTGTGTTCAGCAGTCAGCTGCGGCGAACCTGCGGTCATTGGGGAAAACGGCGAGGTTGCAACTTCACATTCCGCCAATATAGCACACCATACAGCTACAGCATACAGTTATTGTGTTAAGCGCGCTATGAAGTCCAGCGCGCTGACGTGGTCGGCGCGCGCACTGAAAACAAAAAAAAAAACATATGCCGAAGATGCGCCGGGAAAAAGTTGTCATAGAAGAACTGCTATATGGACAACACCGAAGCTAGTCCCGGGCTGTCGTCTGCTTCCAAATATCGGCGAAGGGCTTACGGACGGGGTTCGTAATCCCATACACCCGCGTTCGAAACACAACTTTGTGCGATTTGGCAGCAGACCGTGTTGCGTTGGTTTCGCGTTGGTATCGGTGCCGGTCGTTCCGAAAGCAATGGCAAACTGCTGAACGTAAACTTGCCAAGAGATCACAGCGGCGGAAATGCTGGTGTTGACTGCGATATCCTGAGAGAAAGGATATGAAAAACAAAAAAAAAATAATCTGATAGTTAGCTGATAAGAGCATATTTTTAAATTGTCAGGGCTTCTATTGTCTAATGTGTCATCTAATCCCAATGTCTTCGGATGTAGAGGAACAGGACAATTATTTCAGTGTACAACTTGTCACATGCCTTCTTTCTTGGGCCCGCTCCGTGGCGATGGTGTCACGAACGCAGTTCGTGATCCCGCATATCCGAGTTCGAAACACCGCTGCGCGCGATTTGGCAGCAAACCGCGTTGCGTTGGTTTATTACGAAATGGTATGGGTGCCGGTTGTCCAGAATGCAATGGCAAACTAATGAACGTAAACGTGCCAGGAGATCACAACAACAAAAAATGTTGGTGTTGACTGCAACGTCCTGTAAAGGTTACGCAACTAACTTTGTAACTTCTTTCTTGGACAATTGCACTTGTATAACATACTCAGAACATTAAAACGTTTGGCAGCCTCACCAATTCCCCTCCTAAAAAGACTTCTCTTTAAAAAATGTCCCTTTGATCTTGGCCAAAAGGCCGAGAAGGGATAACCATGATGCAGCAGCGCACCTGCACCTCACAGTTGCTGTGGTAACTACCAGTGGCGACACACATTAGACCAAGAGTCTTGGAAATTCACTTCTGGTGTCAGTACGTCTCTACAAGCAATCATTTCAATACTTCTCTCCAAGCAATCATTTCAATACTTCTCTACAAGCAATCATTTCAATACTTCTCTACAAACAATCATTTCAATACTTCTCTACAAGCAATCATTTCAATACTTCTCTACAAGCTGTCATTTCTATACTTTGCAATCTCTTATTCATCAATTCCACAACTGCAAACAATAAAATATGTCGTGTTTATTCAACAAATATAATACTTCAGACCGTAACAACAATTTACAAGTACTGGTCTCGCAAACTGTACGTATGCTTCAAATGTTTATTGTCAAAAATGTGAAATATGACAATGATGTACAATCAGCAGCGTTATACAATCTTTTAATATATATATATATATATATATATATATATATATATATATATATATATATATATATATATATATATATATATATATATATATATATATATTGAATACAAAGGAAGATTTTATTATTGTCTACTGTCATGTGTTTGGTTTCTATGAAATACCAGAAATAGTCGCATGACATGCGTTGTGTAAATAAACTATAAACATTCTAATTTAAAAGGAAAGGTGTAATGTTTCCGAACTGTTAGTGTTAGTGCTCAAACTTCGACGGGTAACAAAAAGTTGTCGCTGATTACTCCAGACTCCAGAATTTATACGAACAGAGAGATCAGAAGGGCAGAATGACAGACGGGCCTGCGTGCCCAGTTCCTAATCATTTGAAAATAAAGTTCGTTTTAAAATATTGGAAATGTCCAGTAGAGGTGATAGCGTAGACGTGCAGGATCAACTTGTGGACATAATATAATGGAAGACGGCGTGTTGTACAGGTGTATTTTTAATGACTGTGCAGTGTTTGAAAATGTTGCCGGTCCAAGCTTTGTATTTACCAATTATGTAGCATGAACTTTACAGAGGGTGAATACAAAACTCGGAACGGCAATATTTTCAAACACTGCACAGTCATTAAAAATGCACCCTATACTGAACCTAGATGTACGTGGTCACAGGTGTTGGGCACGATTGCCTGCGAGAGGATAGTGAACGCAGAACTCAATATAATTATATGTTCTTTGCAGGCCGTCGCGATCAACCAGGTGGATGTTCTAGGCAATTTTAATTTCTGCAGTTTGCCATGGATTTCTGAACGAGAAGTCAACGCTGGTGTTCAAACTCACGCACGTAGGAAACCATCCAGCTACCTCGTTATCAGCGCACTAGAAGTTTAAAAGCTAGGGCACCCTTACTATAAGAAAGAAAAACATCGCGATCTTTGGTCATATAGTCAGACAGGGGTATCGAGAACATGGGGACGCCTGGACATGTCAGTAGTGGAAGAGACACAGGCAGGCACAGTGACACGAGGCTGAGTGCTATAAGGAGAGGCACAGGCGGGTAAGGAGACACGAGGCTGAATGCTATAAGGAGAAGCACAGGCGGGTAAGGAGACACGAGGCTGAATGCTATAAGGAGAGGCGAGTAGGGAGACACGAGGCTGAATGCTTTAAGGATAGGCACAGACGGACAAGGAGACACGAGGCTGAATGCTATAAGGAGAGGCGAGCACCGAGACACGAGACTGAATGCTATAAGGAGAGGCACACCCGAGCACGGAGACACGAGACTGAGTGCTATAAGGAGAGGCACAGGCGGGCACGGAGACACGAGGCTGAATGATATAAGGAGAGGCGAGTAGGGAGACACGAGACTGAATGCTTTAAGGAGAGGCGAGTAGGGAGACACGAGGCTGAATGCTTTAAGGAGAGGCGAGTAGGGAGACACGAGACTGAATGCTATAAGGAGAGGCACAGGCGGGCACGGAGACACGAGGCTGAATGCTATAAGGAGAGACGAGTAGGGAGACACGAGACTGAATGCTATAAGGAGAGGCACACCCGAGCACGGAGACACGAGGCTGAGTGCTATAAGGAGACAGACACAGAACAGACAAACACCAGTGGCCGAGATGTGTGCACAGACAAACACCAGTGGCCGAGATGTGTGCACAGACAAACACCAGTGGCCGAGATGTGTGCACAGACAAATACCAGTGGCCGAGATGTGTGCACAGACAAATACCAGTGGCCGAGATGTGTGCACAGACAAACACCAGTGGCCGAGATGTGTGCACAGACAAATACCAGTGGCCGAGATGTGTGCACAGACAAACACCAGTGGCCGAGATGTGTGCACAGACAAATACCAGTGGCCCAGATGTGTGCACAGACAAACACCAGTGGCCCAGATGTGTGCACAGACAAACACCAGTGGCCCAGATGTGTGCACAGACAAACACCAGTGGCCGAGATGTGTGCACAAAGACCTACACAGTTTGCCAGGGCACATAATGATGATGAATCTAGACTTCTGGAATGTCAACTACCAGAGTTGTTTTTATAGGAGTGTGATGTACGCAAGGCGGTATTTGAACCACTTCAAGTGAAGTACTTGAACACCTGGTATCAACAGGTAGGCAGAGGACAATGGACATTGAGGATAATTGCATACTGAGAGTTCTCGTAATGTCAACGTCTGAGACTTCTGCAGGCGTTCCGACTACTGTCTTTTCTTCAGGACCGGTGCGTTTGACTTGGCAATGTTCTTTCGCATCTTGATCAGGTCACCGTAAACATTCCTGTGTAGGATTTTGGAGGCACACAGTACGCCTGTCAACAGAGCAGGAAAGAATCCGGCTGCCATGGCATCTTGTCCTGGAGAAACATGTTTTAGGAAGTCAATCAATGTAATAAGGGTATAACAACGCTGTTGAATATATATGTGATAGTAGCAGACATATTTAAGGACGGGACAACGCAGCTGCATTCATAGTCATTGCGCCACGGAGACAATAATTAGCATGGCTGTACTTCAACCTCTGTTAAGGCAGACTGGGCACATATGGATGTCTCTCTAGCGATGTAAAGGCCATGCTAATACTAGCAGATACCGTTGTTGGGATGTGAGAAGTTACACCTTCAGATATTCTAAGTCATGATTTATTAGTAAGTGTCGTCACTTCCTGTCATCGCTGTCTTTCCTTCATATACAATTCCAAGATATTTCGAATTTTTAAAGCCAATCCAGCTTAAATTCAGTCACTCATTCAGTAGCATGTCCTTTGCAGAACCTTACTACCATAACAACCTTCCCGAAAACTTCTCGATCACAAGCAAGATGTTCTAAGTCCGATATACCCATCTGGAGATCATCCGCCACATCCTGCACCCATCTTCTCTTTGGCCTTCTTCTTCCTCTCTTCCCAGACATATGCCCCTCCATTGCTGTTCTCTCCAAACTTTCATGACGTTTCAAGTGACCAAAATATATACATTTTCTTTGTTTTATCGTCTTAGCCAACCCTCTTCAATATTCAGCTCTTGAAGTATGGATGCATTTTCTCATTTCTTTACCCAAGATATTCTTAGAACCCGTCTATAACATTAATATTCAAAAGCATGTATGCGCCGTTCAGCTTGTTTAGTAAGTGTCCAGGTCTCACAGGCGTATGTTGCTATGGGAAAGATGCATGCTCTTAAAATATATAACCTTTGTAGTTTGTCCCACTCCATAATTTATTCAGTTATTTTAGTCTTTGAAGAGCAATTGATAGTCGTCTTTTAACTTCTTTCATCGTGTCACCATTGTTGATAATCAATGACCCAAGATATTCAAAATTGTCCACCACCTCCAATTTGTCCTCATTAACATATATTTCTTTCTTCATAGTGGTTTTATCTGTATGCATGTCGTTGGGAGTAAAGGCGATCGGTGTGCTAGTGATTACGTCACCAATGAGAGGCGATTTGTCTATAAAAACTGATCTAGCACTATTGTCAAAGACTTGAAGAGATAGCTCTAAGCTAAGGAGAGCTAAAATAGAGCTTAGGAAGAGGGTAAGTGACGTAACAGGATAGGACACCAGACAGGAGAGACACTAACGCTATAAATAGCGATAACGGGACACCCTTGTGTCAACAAGGAGGGCAACCAGTGCAGTTGAGCGAGGTTACCCAAGAGTCTGGGGAACCCGATGCACGAGGAAGGACCGAGTAACTCTGGTCAACACAGCCCAGTGCCCAGCACGTAAACCAACGAACGCACGCTGAGCTAATTGCTTGTGGCTGAACACGCCACGCTCAGCGAGCTCAGACGGACATCAGGCGGCGTAGAGATCAGACGTGTATCCGCTAGGGGTACTTTGTAGTTATTAAGGGCAGTATAATAGTTATAATAGTCTAGCTTAGCTTCAGTAGTTATAATATTTATATCATCTCCTCATTGCATCTTAACGTCATCACATTCTATGTTCAATACCGTTGTGGTATTTCGCTCATGGAGCTATTGTTGATCAGCTCCGAATAAACATGTATCCTTTTGCAAACAACACGAGTTGTCACTTTCGTGTAGTGCAAAAGAAGGGAATCCTTGTATGCCTGTCGCAAGTGAGTAGCTGACAGCAGGATACCAATTGGTGTCAGAAGTGCTTGAATTAACGTTCATTACCAGGTGGACACCATCTGACACCAGAATACCAATTGGTGTCAGAAGTACCTGAACCACCGCTCATTACCAGTTGGACACCATCTGACACCAGGATACAATTTGTGTCAGAAGTCCCTGAACTACCGCTCACTACCAATTATCAATAAGATACCATTTTGTGAAGTGTTTTTGAACAACCACTCATTACCATTAGCCAAGATACCGCGTTATCATTTTTCGTGGGGCTTCAAAATTTGTGCTATGAATTAAACTAACCAGTTAATTAATATAGCAAAGTACTATTCGATTGCAAGTATCATTAGCATACTATTATGAAAAGTACTGTGTAATTGACTATTTTCGGAAATTCTACAGAAGATTAGGGATATATTATCTATGTAAATTATTTGTATGAAAATGTATGAAACATTAACTGTGATTGTGTACGAATTCTAAAGTTAACCATCATGTGTAAACCATTTTGTGGATCACTATCAGTATGTCAACATCCATCACAATCACCATAGTATTTGTGCAAAAACAAATTTTTTTTCGCACAACAGTAGGAGATTAGAGGCTAAGCTAAAGTTATACAGCGTAGCTCATTCAGGGGAGTGAGAAAGTGAAGACAAAGACGACATTGACATTCATTGACGTTCATTTAGACTATCATACATTCATATCATCTACATTAATCATTATCATTTATATCACATTTGAAGTTTACCGTCTTGTGAAACTGTAATATGTCAATTAACCACATGTATTGCACATTACATGCTTGTTGCTAAAATGTTGATGTTCCATTAAACAGAAATATCAGTTATAAAAACAAGTCGACCAGGCGTGTGTACGAAAGACAGCGGCAGAACATCCCGAGGGCCGTATTTTGCTGCAAGATTAGATGAGTATCTTTTCTTCTAATTTTGATATGCACCCTTAACTACGCATCCTTTTTTTCAGCAAAAGTATGTAAATATTTAGTACATAACAACTGTGAAATTGTATTGAAAAATATAGTGCTATCAATTGTCAGATAACTGAAAGCCGTACAATGGCATCATTACATGACTTCATCCAGGCTGGCAAAGAACTAGAATATACTGGAGAAAAACTAGAGAAATGGGCAAACGAAAAATACAGAGAAGAGACAGAGAGAAAAGCTGCTCTAGAGAGAGACCAAAGAGCAATGGAAGGCAACATCAAAAGGAGATGAAGGAGTTAGAAGAAGCCACTAAACAGAAGGAATTAGAAATAAAACAGAAACAGATTTAGACCAAGCCATTAAACAAAAGGAATTAGAAATAAAACAGAATCAAATAGAGGTAGAGTCACAAACAAAGTTAAAGATGAAATAGTTGGAGATTGACTCTAACACCCAGATAGCCTCTACTAAAATGAAAAGTCAGGAAGAACAAAATAAATTCTCTAAATATAAAGGGTTAATCAAGCCGTTCTGTCAAGGCGATTCAATATCAGCCTGGACGGAGAATGTAGAATTCCAACTTATAACTCAGAAAATACCTTTACAAGATTGGGCAATGATCTACATGAGAAATCTCAGTGGGGAGCCATTAAAGGTCATAGAATCAATACCAACAGAACTAAGAAGTAATTATCAGTACATTCATGATAGGATTATGCAGCATTTTTACTCGATGCTCCTGGATATCAGATCCAGTATTCACAGATAAAGCCAAAACCTACTGAAACGTTCCTAGATTATGTTTCAAACGTCCAGAGTATATTCAATAAATGGCTTAAGGCAGCGAAAGTAGGGAAGAATTTTGATAAATTACAGGACTTAATGGTGATGGATAAGTTATATCCACCGTCCCTACTCCTTTTGCTAAGTTCCTTCAACAGGCAGACATTGAATCTATAGAACAACTCGAAAAACGAGGGTCTGCTTATTTTTCCTCAAACAGGGACATATTTAAAACATCCATACATGATACTGAGATTATTGCCTTTGTTAAAAACATTCCAAGCAGGTCTTACAAGCAAAAAGAGTATCAAAAGAAAGATAAACCATATCAGAAGCCACCTCAGTGTGGTTACTGCAAATTGTTCCATCCGAGTTATGTCATGTGTGATAAGAGTTCCTCTTATCCTGCTCATCTAGAAATGATGATGAAGAAGCAGGAAAACAAACGAAACTCTTACAAACGTGCTGTTAAATGCTTCTTTTGTTCAAGTTATGGCCATTATAGTTCTAAGTGTTTGGGCAGGCAAAGAATGAAGGCAAGCAATGCCGTACTCATCGATACGACATCTGACGATGAAAGTATAGTCGTTTCTGAACTTTAAAATGTATTACCAACCAGTGAGTGTGAGAGTGTGAGTGCAGCTACTGATATATTAGACTTTAATAAGTGTAACACGTGTCACCAGTTTCATACGGACGGCAAACTGAAATGTGGGCATTGTATACCATGTTGCAACGAAGATGCCAATGCAGCTTTAGCCTCCAGAGGAAATTTAAAGTTTCACGATGCACTGATCAACGAACAACCATGCCAATGTTTACTTGATAGCGGCAGCACTCTACTTGGCGTTAAAAGAGACCTAGTTAAGCCAGAAGATTATACGGGTGAATTTGTCAAATGCCGCACTTTCTCTGGAAACATAGAGAAATACCCGCTGGCGAAAGTACGCATAAACACCCCGTTCCTTTCAGGCACATTTACATGCGCAATCCTGCAAAATCCCTGTACTGATTTGATTTTAGGTTGTGTGCCATCATTAAAACAGTGTACTGATGAAGAAATATTAGCCTGGAAACAATCAAATACGGCTAATGCTGTAACGAGGTCAGATACTCAAACACATTACACTGTCCTACAAAACGAAATGTTAAAGTTGTTAACACCCACCGGTACTAGTAACAGTGCTACTCGACAAGAATTTATCGAGGCACAACGCAACGATCAAACCATCGCACCTTATTTTAAATTGTTAGGTGAGCGAGCGAAAGTTACTAAGAATGCATCTTGGTATTTTAAAGTACATAACGGAATTCTCATGCGTTATTATACAACAAATAACCATGAAATTCAGCAAACGGTGTTACCTGTAAAACACCGACAAAATGTGCTAAACATTGCACATGAGTCACCGTTTGCTAGACATTTAGCCTACGACAAAACGAGAGAAAGAATTTTGGCACATTTCTACTGGCCCCAATTTTGTAACGACATTAAATTGTTCTGTCGATCATGTACTATTTGTCAACATTTAGTAAGAAAGGGAAAGCATGTGACAGCCGAGGTTCAGCGTTCCATTTTGGCTTCTAGACCATTCGAAAGTGTAGCGGTAGATACTGTTGGACCCCTGAATCAGGTGTCGAACAAAGGAAACCGTTTAATACTAACCCTCGTGGATATTTGTACAAGGTGGATCGAAGCAGTACCACTAAAATACATTACCTCCAAAGATGTGGCAAATGTGTTTTTACACCTATTTTGTCGATTTGGTTTTCCTCGAACCATTTTGAGCGACCGAGGAACCCAATTTATTTCGGCTGCTATGCAAGCCCTAACAAAATTGCTAGGAATTGAGCAGCATTTCTGTAGCCCTTATCACCCTGCGAGTAATGGGATTATAGAAAAGATTAACGGGGATCTCAAACACATGCTGGCTAAAGTAACAGCAGAGAACCCATCTGATTGGGACACTCTACTACCAGCAGTGCTATTTGCCCATCGAGAGATTCCGCACTCGAGTACGGGTTTCTCACCTTTCGAGTTAGTTTATGGGGCGAACCCTCGTGGACCCCTAACAATCTACCATCAGCTAATCACCAGCTCAGTAGAGAATCCAACAGCAGTAACACCATATGAGATGGTAACAGAGACACGCGATAAAATCATGAAGGCGTGTCTAATAGCCAAAACATCTTTGGAGAGAAAAGGTCAAATGTACCGCGATTATGCAAACAAGGGTGCCAAAACCCTCCACCTTGAACCCAATCAAAAAGTACTGCTTTTATTACCAGATAAACGTAATTTGTTACTAACATCATGGCAAGGGCCATTCAACGTCGAACGAAAGATATCAGATGTCGACGATGAAATATCGATAAAGGGAAAATTAAAGATATTTCATATCAACATGCTGAAGCCTTATTTCTCACGACAAGAACTTACGATAGACGAACAGAGTGCACCTACACCAATCAACCGGACGACAGACGTACACAACACAACTACACTAGGTAGGGCGACAGATCATGACGTCATCGCAAACACACCTAGCCAGGAAACAGTACACACAGCTAGAACAACAACAGTACTTAATCAGACGGATGACGACGGAATAGAATTACCAGTCCCGACAGTCGACACGACAGGGAAAATCGATAGCATAAGTACAGAACCCAAACTGAAAGACGAGCAACGACAACAACTGATAGAATTAGTAACTGAGTACAAGGACATTTTCTCTGACATCCCAGGTAAGACAGACAGAATAGAACACTCTATAATTCTGACTGATAGCACACCCATCAAATGTCGACCTTATTCCATCCCATTAAGTTACAGGGAAAATCTCGACAAGGAATTGTTAAATCTGAGTCGAGTGGAATAATTCAGAAATCTCAGTCAGAGTATTCTTTTCCTATAGTTCTTGTCAGAAAAAATGACTCGACTATCCGCCTCTGCGTCGATTATAGGCGCCTAAACAACGTGACCAGGGTCGATGCAGAGCCTATCCCATCTTGTGACGACTTAATCCTTGATATGTCAACATCACGTATCTTCTCAAAACTGGATCTCACAAAAGGCTATTGGCAAGTCCCGATGGAATCATCCTCTATTCCTTTGACAGCTTTCTCAACACCTCTAGGCCTGTACGAGTGGCGCTTTCTTCCTTTCGGTCCTCGTAATGCACCAGCCACTTTTGTCCGACTCACTAGGGATCTTCTACACGGAGTGACCAATACTTCTACTTATATTGATGACATTTGCATCCATACAGCAGACTGGACAACACACCTACTGAAACTACGACATGTCTTCGACAGATTGCGATTATTTGGTCTTACAGTGAAACCCACCAAAGTGGAGTTGGGAATGGAAGAAATTGATTTTTTAGGCCATACAATCACCAGAGGCCAACTAAGAACTGATGAGAAAATCGTGACCAAGATTCTCAATCTAACTATGCCTACGACCAAGAAACAGGTCCGTAGCTTACTTGGTCTTGTCAATTATTATAGCAAATTTATACCAAATTTGGCTGAAATCACCAGTGTTTTTTAAATGTGTTAAAAGCATCTGTAAAACTTGATGTCCAGGATGCAAAGTTAATCGGTGCGTTATCAAAATTGAAACATTTATTTAGCGTTCCACCTATCTTGCGTTTGCCTAATGTCAATCTTACCTATTTCCTCCGCACAGACACAAGTTCCATTTCCATTTCTGGGGTCCTAGGCCAGTTTTATGAAGGCAGGTTTCACCCAATAATGTACGTGAGTCGTAAGATCAGCCCGGCTGAAGGAAGATACTCAGCCTCTGAAGTGGAAGCTTTAAGCGTGATATATTGTGTCAGGAAACTTCATCGATTCCTGGCGGGTACAGAGTTTGTTATCGAAACCGATCATTCGCCTCTGACGGTCATGCAAACAGGGGTTCATCGCAACAATAGGATATACAGGTGGTCCTTATTTTTGCAGAATTATGCCTTCACGATTAAACATTTGAAGGGAAGTTTGAACTCTTTAGCCGACACATTGAGTAGACCTTCTCATATTGAAATACCTGAAATACGAGAAGAGAGCGACCTTACATCACCAGAAAAATTGACACTGTAATTACTTAGTGCCCTATGTGATGATTGTGAACACTAAAGTGCGTTATCATCGCCAGTCGCTTACATATATGTAATATAAACTGTGTCAGCATTAGTGGAATGAACAGACGCATTTGTGAATTGTCTACACCACTACCACTTATACAACCCTTGAGTTCATCGAAATTTGAGACTTGAACCTGTACCAACTAGTAGCATACCTTTAGTATGAACATTACCCAGGACGAGAGGGTAAATCAGACTTTGTCTACCTGATCTTTGTTTACGAGAACATTCTACAGAGGACACGTCTCGAACATCACACCTGGATGTAATTAGTTAGTATAGTTAGTTAACAATTATTTGTGATATGTATATAACATGTTTTTATAAACAGTCGCGTATAACTTCATATTTTGTGGAAATAATAGAATTATGTATGTAGATTTACCATATAACTGTATTTAGCACATTTCAGATGTATAATGTACCTATAGTTAGTTAAGAATTTATTTAAGTTAACATCTACATCATATTACTTTAATTTATCACCATTTAAACTTAATTAGTTAGATAAGTTAATGAAAACATCATTTACAAATTACCACCATCATTTAATAATTTATATCATTTAGGCATTAAAACACTTTAAGGTAATTAACCCATTTTTCTTAAATTAAATTTATTAGTTAGATTATTTCCCTTAGAGAAATTTAGAACAGTTCACCAATTTATAATAGATTAGTTAGATCATTCATTACTATAGGATTGGTAGCAAACAATCTTTTTCAAGCATGTATATTTTTGTATATATTGACAAGTGCATAAAAACACCACAGTCTTGTGGCTTGAATACCCATGTAAATTCAGCCAACCATTTAATGTACATAATTTTGGTTCATTCATGCATTATTTCGTGAACCATATTCTAATGACAGCCCAATATTTTAAAACCACTTTTGAATGAAAGGCGAATGAAAGATATGACAGGGAGAGAAGAACGAAAGATGCGTGAATCATAGAGATAGAATGTATTAAATTAAGAGAGTGAGAGAGATATTGCGGTATTTTTCCACCGCACAAAACGACTTGTTGTGACTTGTCTGTGTCTAACTGTGTAATCAATGTGTTGTCATTTTTTATAAGTGTGTAGTCGCCATACTTTAGTGGAAAACATATGGAACATATTTTGAGCATCTTAGGACGGCACTGTAGACATAAATTAGCATAACACACTTATTTGTGACTGCAGTGAACCACTTTACGGCGCTCGAAATAATACATACACGTAAATTATTAACGCATACACATGTCAGTAAGTTAAATACACTTTAATTTAATAGAGAACACACAACCAACCAGAAAAACAAACACATAAACTTGCATACACCATTACTTTCAAAGAACCATAACTACTCCAACAGGGGAAACAATAATATTTCTAAAGCCTTAGTGTAACGCTTAAATATTTCTTCACAAGCGGAAGCTAAAAGGTGAAGAGTGGCACAGTAAACATGCATACGAGTTGGGGCTTATTATATGGGAAGCATGAACATTTAATGTCCATGTTTTGCACTCATAATAGAGGCAAGTTGTTAGGGATTGTTAATTTTGGACAATCTGAGGACAGGCCGTAGGGCATCGGATCTGGACCTCACAATTCTCATATATATAATGACAGTTTATAGCCAACTGTAATAGTGTCATGAGCCACTCAATTAGCCAAGTGAAGTGAGTGATACAACAGTGTGACAAAGGAAGGGAGAGATCTTGTCCTATCCCCATAAGAGAAGTAGAGAACTCTAAAAGTCTTTGACAAAATTAGACAGCCAATTTTTATAAGAGTACTTGTGTTACCCCCACAACTTAAAAGTTTGTAACACAACAGGGGAGGATGGAGAACCTGTCAAAGACTTGAAGAGATAGCTCTAAGCTAAGGAGAACTAAAATAGAGCTTAGGAAGAGGGCAAGTGACGTAACAGGATAGGACACCAGACAGGAGAGACACTAACGCTATAAATAGCGATAACGGGACACCCTTGTGTCAACAAGGAGGGCAACCAGTGCAGTTGAGCGAGGTTACCCAAGAGTCTGGGGAACCCGATGCACGAGGAAGGACCGAGTAACTCTGGTCAACATAGCCCAGTGCCCAGCACGTAAACCAACGAACGCACGCTGAGCTAATTGCTTGTGGCTGAACACGCCACGCTCAGCGAGCTCAGACAGACAGCAGACGGCGTAGGAATCAGACGTGTATCCGCTAGGGATACTTTGTAGTTATTAAGGGCAGTATAATAGTTATAATAGTCTAGCTTAGCTTCAGTAGTTATAATGTTTATATCATCTCCTCATTGCATCTTAACGTCATCACATTCTATGTTCAATACCGTTGTGGTATTTCGCTCATGGAGCTATTGTTGATCAGCTCCGAATAAACATGTATCCTTTTGCAAACAACACGAGTTGTCACTTTCGTGTAGTGCAAAAGAAGGGAATCCTTGTATGCCTGTCGCAAGTGAGTTGCTGACAACTATACTCTCAATACGCCTGTGAGAACAACTGATTCTACACATCTAGAGGTCAGCGTGGCGGGGAAGTTTAATGAATTCGCGCTTGTAGCATATAACTGTAACATACCATACCCCTGTAACACACGGGGGGGGGAGCTGGTGGTTTCGGGGTATGGTGTCTTCCTCGAGTGCTGGAGGTCCCGGGTTCAAGCTCCGGTGAGGGCTGGGATTTTTTCACGTGGACTTCTAGTAACAAGATGTCCCCTGGTCTCTGGGTAGTGAGATCGGATACCCGTGTGTATTGTTGCGCACTTAAAAAATCCCTTGGCAGTTGGAAATCGAAAAAGAGTAGCCTAACGGCGCTGCCCGGGTAAAATTTCGAGTTAATGATTGATTGATTGATTTAGGAACCGACATCACAGGATTCGGGGCATTCCCATAAGCGCTCCGTCCCTATCCTCGGCAGCCAGCGATGAGTTCCAACACCAATAGTTCCAGTAGCAATCTAATTATATGTCCGTCTCTCCTTTCCTCTGAGCGTCGAGCGTCGGTCAGATGCCCTCGTCACTCCTCGCTGCCTCATTCTTGACAGACTATGGTGATCCATTTGCTCCTCCGAGGTGTACACGTGCTCCCACAAGGCCGCAACCACGTCTGTCTTGTCATGCATCAATACTCCGCCACGTTTTGCCAAGCCAGCCAATCTGTCCGCCTGTTTATTCCCCAGCACACCAGCATGCCCCGGAGAAAAGATCCAGATGATGCTTGCCACCCGTGACCTCCGAAGCGAAGCAAGCCACTCTGCCCGAAGCTTGCCTGTCCTCACCATCCTCAGCATGCTTTCTGAGTCAGTTACAATCACGATGTGTGTATGTATCATGTTAAAAATCTACCCAAAGTATTTCAGGATCCTCGCTGGTGCTACCAAGTTCGTGCACTGAGATGAGATTCTCTTAACTCAGGCTTGAGTTAGGAGTAGAACGGAGTACTTATGGGGTACACCCGTGTGCCGTGATGTTGATCCGTCGACTAAACTAAACTAATTCAACTAAACTAAACTTGTAACATACAGAATCAGACATACCTGTTACATATAGTGATCATATATACTTGTCACATATAGGGAGTATAGTGTGTTCACAAATGTGAGCTCCCGTATAAAAATCCATAACTCAGTAACAACTGAGGGAAAATGATTAGATTTATCATATAACCGTATCATTACGTACACCAACAAACACGTTTTTGTTCCTTAGATTGTACAGAAAATCTCAATGTTTGTTTACATGCGGTATATAATTTACGGGTCAGAGATAAAGTGCATATAATAAAATGTATTACATCTACACACGGAAACAACAACGGTGAATAAAGAATATTCACCGTAGTGCACGGGAATGTCCTTATGAGAAGCAATTCACATAGTGGAACGGGAGTGTTTAGAGTTCATTACCCGAACTGACAAGCATTACTGTAAAACATGTTTGTTAGCGTGAATTAAATACATTTTAGCCAAAACACGAAGGAATTTCGCCGCTTTCCACGATTTCACTTGCCTTTGGACCTATCAAAGACATATTCCATGGGTGGGAGTAAATAAAATAGGCAGGAAAAATTTCTAAATGATGCAACAGATACTTCCCAAAAAAATGTAACGTGAGTGAAAACAAGCATTTGTTAACCACTATATATAACAACGTGAGTTATAGCTTACAAAAAGGTTAAAGGTAAGAGGATGGACTTCATTGCACTCGATTATATCCAATATGGCGCTATCTTTTTCAGCAGAGCGACCTGGCGGAAGCGGAGAACAGAGCACGAACTCCAACGCTCCAGCCACGACCCTAAAGATCTCCAAATAATTGCAAAGTGAACAGAATATTAATATCATTGAAAGTAGGAACTTGGAACGTTATAACAATGAATGCAGATGGAAAATTAGAAAACATCAAAAAAGAAATGGGGGGAGAGAAAATTAACATATTAGGAGTATCGGAAACGAGATGGAAAGGAGCAGGGATAAGGACAGGAGAGGATTGTAAGATTATTTACTCTGGGGGAGAAGAACAGCAAAGAGGTGTAGCCATTATATTAGATAAGCAAACATCAAATTCTGTCAAAGGATATCATGCTGTCTCAGACAGAGTCCTATTAGTAAAATTAAACGGAAGACCTTTTAAAATAAATGTCATTCAAGTATATGCCCCAACAAGTGAAAGCAGTGAAGAAAGCATAGAGGAATTTTATAATGACGTGGAGTCTGCTTTGAAGAACTGCAAAAAATCAGAAATAAATATCATAATGGGTGATTTCAACGCAAAAATAGGACATCAAGGCGACGGATGCAGTGTAGGCAACCATGGTTTGGGAGAGAGAAATGATAGAGGATACAGACTTGTAGAATGGTCAAAAGAACAAGAAATGGTTGTAGGAAAACCTGGTTTAAACAGCATCCTAGAAGATTATGGACATGGAGGAGTCCAGACAGCAGGATTAAAAATCAGATAGATTACATCCTGATTAACAAAAGGTTTCGAAATGCGTTAACAGTCGTAAAAACAGTTCCAAATGCAGACTGTTACATTGATCACAGATTAATTACAGGCACATTGAGGGTAAAGTTAAAGAAAGTCAAGTATACAGCAGGAAACCTTAAATATGACTTGTGCAAATTGAAAACTGACAAAGAAATACAAGATAATTTTAACATAGAAGTAAAGAACAAATTTGATATATTGTCTGATCTAGAGATCCTGTTTCAAGATGTAGATGATCAATGGGAAACAATGAAGAATTCAATCAGTTGTGCAGCAGAAAAAACTATTCCAAAAGTAAAGAAAGTGGGCCGTAAGACATGGATGACTGAAGAAATTTTACAACTAATGGAAACAAGAAGACAGAACAAAAATAATTCTGCCAAATATGAAGAAATTCACAGAAAAGTGAGAACCTTATGTAAGGAGGCAAAAGAAACATGGCTTGAGAAAAATTGCAGAGAAATTGAAAAACAACACAACAGTAACAATGCGAAACTAATGCACAAAAGAATTCAGGAGCTTACTAATCAAAGAACACGTACATCAGCAGGCTGCCTAAAGACAAAAGATGGAAGAGTCATAATAGAAAAAGATCAGATATTACATGAATGGTCAGATTACGTGAAAAACCTGTATGACGATAACAGAGACGAACAGTATGATGTTCAAAATAATAATGAAGGACCAGCAATTTTGAAGATGGAGGTTCAGAATGCTCTTAACCATATGAAATCTGGCAAGACCCCCGGTTCAGACAGCGTCACAACAGAAATGATTAATGCTTTAGAAGAATATGGAATAGATCAAGTTACCAGTCTGCTTAATACAATATATGATACTGGAAATATACCTCAGGAGTTATGTAATTCTGTATTTATTGCAATCCCAAAGAAGTCAGGAGCCTTGGAATGTGATCAACATCGAACAATTATTAGTATAATGAGTCACATCACGAAGATTTTGCTAAGAATTATCATGCAAAGAGTTAGGAGGAAAATACAACCTGAAATAGGAGAAGAACAGTGTGGGTTTGTGGAAGGCAAGGGTACAGTAAATGCTGTGTATATACTGAGAAACATAATCGAACGTTCTATAGAGGTAAACAGAGATCTACACCTTTGCTTTATTGACTACACAAAGGCTTTTGATAAAGTGAGACATATCAACATGATAAGGATGCTTGAAGATCTACAAATTGATGGAAGAGATCTTAGACTTGTAAAAAACATATATTGGAAACAACAAGCTGCCATAAGAGTTGATAATGAAGTGAGCCAATATCAGCCTATTAAAAGGGGTGTGAGACAGGGATGTGTAATGTCTCCAGATCTTCTTCTTCTTCTTCGTTCATCCGGAGTTTTTTTTTTTTGAACGTGATTGCGTTGTGCCTGTTTACAGCAGAGCTGCGTTCTTGCGCCGTTAGGCCGACACATCCGACTTCTGCGGACATTTGTTGACCGGGTTAACCTTCCCGGGGTGTCTCCAGATCTGTTTTCCCTGTACAGTGAAAGTATTTTCAGAAATATTGAAGATATGGAAGGAATCAACATTGGGGGACGATGCATCAATAACATTAGATATGCAGATGATACAGTCTTGATTGCAGACAATGAACAGGACCTGCAAAATTTAGTAGATGCGATTGTTACACACAGTGAACAACTAGGGTTAGAATTAAATTGTAAAAAGACACAGATTATGGTCGTCACTAGGAAGGACGAAATACCACAATGTAATATACAAGTAAATGGGAATATTCTTCAACAAGTGAGGATGTACAATTATCTCGGAACAGTAATAACATCTGATGGGAGATGCCTTGAAGAGATTAGAACAAGAATCGCCATGGCAAAAGTAGCCTTTAGCAAGATGAAAAACATATTGACCAATAAAAAGATGTCAATTGAAACGAGAAAAAGAGTGTTGAGATGCTACATTGAACCTGTACTTTTGTATGGATGTGAAGCGTGGACAATGAGCAGTCAGGCTGAAAAACATCTGATGGCTGTAGAGATGTGGTTTCTGAGGAAAATGCAAAGATTACCATGGACAGCCAGAAAGACCAATGAACAAGTCCTTCAAGAAACAAATGAAGATCGTAAATTGATTAGAGAAATTAGACGTAGACAGTCAAAATTTTTTGGGCATGTTATGAGAAGAAATGGATTGGAGAATTTGGTGACAACTGGTAAGATCGAGGGGAACAGACCAAGGGGAAGACCTAGAAGCAAGTACCTGGATGGCTTGGCCTTGTGGTATGGTCGAGACAGAAACACGGAGCTGATCCACGACTCTGGTGATCGAGTGAGATGGCAGAACATGACCGCCCACGCTTACCGGCATGGCACATGATGGATGGATGGAACAGAATGATAGAGTCTGGACACGAACACAGGACCTTTGCAGTGTGTGGTTGGCGGCTTGATCACTTCACCACGGCGACTCCAATGTGGGATACATTGATAAAATACACCGTTCGTGCCGCACAGCGCGTAATTGGGTTCGTTGAACATGATCATGTCATAGTCATGTGATAAGTACTGACCGATGAATAAAAGAGCACGTGCATATCGTCCCATGATGCACAGGTTCTGTTTCTGACCGTTGAGAAAATGGCCGGGTTGATTAAAAATCCGTCCAAAGAACCCCAAAGAGCGGTGATTCAGTTTCTTTCATTTGAAGGATGTCGACCAGTGGACATTTATCGAAGAATGTAGGCAGCGTACGGTAACAAATGTGTGTCGAAACAACAGTGACAGACTGGGCACGAATGTTTCGGAAAGGACGTCAGTTCACGACAGATCTTCGACGGCCGGGTCAAGCGCATATTGTTGCAACAGAAGAAACCATCGTAAAAATTGATGCAGCAGTACAGATGAACCGTTGTCGAAGCACACGTTCGCTAGCGAAAGAATTTGATGTGTCAGTTGGGACAATTCAAAAGATCGTTCGTAAGAAACTGCAATATCGGAAGGTGTGTTCACAGTGGGTACCACGGATGTGACCGGCCACCAAAAAGAGGAAATCATGGGATGGTGTTTGAACCACTTGCTGCGTTACAGAGTGGAGGGTGATGCATTTCTCTTCCGCATAGTGGCAGGCAATGAATCATGGTGTCACCACTTTGAGCCTAGCAGCAAAAGAGAGAGCATGCAATGGAAGTATTCTGGATCCGGTCTCTGTGGCTAAGGGCTTGCGAACGCGGTTTGTGAGCCCGTATACCCGGGTTCGAAACACGGCGGTGCTGGTTTTTTTCGAAAAAGGTATAGGGGCCGGTCGTTCAGAAAGCAATAGCAAACTACTGAACGTAACACTTGCCTAGTACATCAACAGCAGCTGAAAATGTTGGTGTTGACTGCAACGTCCCGTAAGGGATACGCAACAAAATTCTGGATCACCAAAAGCCAAAAAAATTCCAGTTACAGGTTTCCGCTGGTAAGGTTATGCTGAGCGCATTTTTTTTTACCACGAAGGGCTATTGTTGGCCGACTTTAAAGAACCCGGTGTCAACATCAGCTCTACCCACTACTTGCAAACACTAGACAAGCTGCAAACAAGCGATCAAGAATAAACGACCCGCATGCTTTCTCGCGGTATGATTTTGTTGCACGATAATGCTCGTCCGCATGTCGCAAAGATTGTGCAGGAAGCATTAGCAAGGAAGAAGTGGGAAATTCTCCAACATCCAGCCTATAGTTCTGATTTGTTACCATGTGATTTTCATTTGCTCGGACCTCTAAACAAAAGCTCTCAAGGGGCAACGATTTCACACAGATGCAGACGTAATGAGCGCCGTAAACACTTGGTTCAGTGAGCAACCACAATAATTTTTTGCGGACGGCATTCGCCGCCTACCTAAGCAATTGGATAAAAAAAAGTCGCTTAAAAGTCGACAGGGTCGACTTCATTGCACCGGGTTTTATCCCATATGGCTCGGTCTCTTTCCGCAGAGCGGAAAGCGTCGCACAAAGCACGAACTCCGTAGCTTTTAGCGACGACTTACAGGAGTCTCCGAAACATTTAACTCGTAAACCGAAGGGTGCGGCCCGGAATCGAACCCACAACCTTCGGAGCACGAGCCAAACGGCTTGACCACTTCGCCACATTGCCTGAATGCCTACGACGGCTTTGTTTAATTCTACCACAACTGTTAATGTTTCTTTCATACTTTTGTAATAAAGCTATTGGAACGGGTGTCAAATGAACGTCCCTAATATATATATATATATATATATATATATATATATATATATATATATATATATATATATATATATATATATATATATTGTGGAACTGAGCACTTATGGACTGAATGGTTCAATGTGCAATGAGGATGATATGTCGACTAACTAACCAACTAACGCACCTGTTAAATATAGTGATTAAACACACCTGTAATTTATAGTGATTAGGCTTACGTGTGAGATATGGTGATTCCACATGCCTGTAGTATATAGTGAATATGCATACTTGTGAGATATAGTGATTAGGAATATATGTGAGATATAGTGATTAGACACACCTGTGAGATATAGTGATTAGGCATACCTGTGAGATATAGTGATTAGGCATACCTGTGAGATATAGTCCCTTGATGTCTGTGTCTGCACGAAGTTTACTGACCACGTCAGGTGAGAAGCGAACCCTTCGCTGGTCAAGTCCATACATCTCACCTGCCGGACAGGCCAGGTAATGCCGATTTGTCACAGGTGTTCCCACCTCCATGTACACTTTCTGAAGAAGATAACAATTAACATTAAAGACAAGCTATTGAGTAATTATAATTATGGGTAGTTGTAGCAATGAGATGTTGTAAAGTTGAGTCATTGTATCATTAGATAGTTATAACACTGGGTGGTTGAATCACTGGATAGTCATAATACCTGATAGTTGTAATACTGGGTTGTTGTAACACTGGATAGTTGTTACATCGGGTAGTTGTAACATTCGGTAGATGCAATATTCGGTAGTGTAATATTGGGTAGTTGTAGTATTAATTTATTGTAATCCCAATTATTTTTAAAATTTGGTTCTTGTGAAATTGTGTAGTTGTAACATTGGGTTGCTGTATGACTGGATAGTTATAATACTGGGTATTTATAGTTGTTAACAACGTCCTGATTTATAGTTGCACTATATAGCACCAATATTGTCCAAGCATGACGTGTGGTTACCTACTGTTGTTGTCACGGACATTAGTCGGGCTGGAGCCTCCCCAGGAGGTAGGCGGCGGTTCGTGGAGAAACCGGCCGGCCTGGCATAATGGAGTCCAGCAAAAACTTCCGAAGGAGATGTGAGCCGGTTCGCTGGAGGGGCCGGCCGGCCTAGCATATTTGTTCTTATAGCCACTTGGTATATCTATATGTGGGGATGTATATGCAGACACTGCAGAGTGTAGAGATTCAGATGAATCATAATCCATAATTATGTGGCTGGGAGATTATAATGATTCTCGAGAACGTTAATTACTAATTGAGGATTATCGCATGCTATGAATGGCTGCAGGAGTTATTCACTAATGAAATAATCGTTATCACGAAGAGCTTGAATATTTATGAAGTGCCATGATTATATAGTTGAATGACAGAGACGAGCTTCATCACTCATTTGAAGGCTCATCGTGTATGTTCAACAAATGTCTTATTTTGAAGCTTTGGCGGTGGATTGTTCCGTGACCTCTGTATTCAACATGATCAGTGGACAGTCTCAGTTGGAGATCTTTCATGTTTGATTGTTGGGGGACATATGTTCGTGAATGTTTCTCTAGACAAGTGGTCGTGACAGGCACGTCACTGTATTATTGGGTTGTTATGCACCAACAGTTGTACGCCAACAGTTACACTGTCACTGTCATTTACTGCCAATATAGTATTGTAAGGCCTTTGAGCCTGAGAAATTAAGGCCGCCTGGCTTGTGCAGTCTCCGCGAAATGTGCAGGTTAGGATTTTCTTTTTACCCCCGACAGAAAAACATCCCACACCGTTTCGAACCCGGGTCTTCCGAAGGTGAATCCGGCGTTCTAGCCACTCGGCCAGCCGCTCCTCCAACAGTTATACGCCAACAGTTATACGTCAACAGTTGAATCTTTTATTGAAAACTAATAATAAATAGTGGAACGATGTGGCTTACCCTGCCTTCCAGCTGCGGGAATAGATCCACACACTGCTGCCACATCTGTCTGCCCAGTGCATCCTTCATAGCTTCATAGCGATCCCCGCGGTGACGCACTTTCTCATCTTTCCACTCTTGGAACCACTCCCATTTGGCATAGGTGATTGCTAGAGCTGCAGATTTTCCTGGGATGGACACAAAAAACGCAAAGATCACAAACATGGGACTACCCGGAGACACCATCTAGATCCATTGCAACATTGTGACTGGTTGGCCCGATTCAGAACCCATCTACACCAGACTGCAAACTCCAATTATGCTCCGATTCCATTAACTGATTCAGTGACAATGGATAATATATCGCTAAATGTGACCTCCTATTTTGATAGAAGGACGACATATCGCCATACAAGGGTCCTCGTGTTATTTATTTCTTTTCGCGGTATCTTCCGCAATGTTAATGCTTAATATATGGAAATTTACATTATAGTACTTGTGGAGTGATAGTGCATCATGAGTGGTTCAAACCTATGCTTGCCACTGAATCAATCAGTGTAACCACTGACATCATCTGTAGTGCTACAGCCTGCAACAGCAGTGTCCAGGGCTCAATCTCCAGGAGAGTCAGGATTATTTGTTTCTGGGACCTCTTAAAGTGGGTACAAGGCAATTTTCTGAAACTTTCTGTGAGGGAAGAGCGACGAGGAAGAGAACTAGGCACTCACCTCATCATGGTTAGCTCTATAATATATGAGGGTCTACACTTCAGCATCCATTGTGGAACTACCTTTAGACTTAACTCGTTTCATTTATCACACTAGCAGTCCCTAAGTTCAGTATACTAAAACTGTATACCAGTTAAGACCCCAGCGAACTCATCCCAAAATGTACATAACATATATATAAATAAATAAATATATATATATATATATATATATATATATATATATATATATATATATATATATATATATATATATATATATATATATATATAGTGCTGTCTAGACTTTACGTTTCTTGTTGCGATAATGTACCACCACTTTGTTCTGCACGGCCTGCTCTTTACCATGCACAACATCTTGGAGCTATTGCAACGTGTATGTGGGATTCCAATTTTTCGCCCTTGTCTTAATAAGATAAGCATTCAATTTACTACCCAGAGAAGATGAATAGACGCGCGTTTGACATGTGATGTTCCTCTGACATATATTCTGAAAGCTTCCTCCCAACATCACACTACTACTGGAAGATCTGGGCAAGGTAACAAGACATGACAGCAGAATTCTGGTAGCAGAGGAGAAATGTCTGCGAGGAACAACGAATGTGACAAGAAAGGAAACGATCAGAAATAACGTAGCTTGCTTGCTTGCTTGTGTTCGTTGGCTTGAGCTCCAACGCGAAGTCCTGTATGTCGGATGAAGGCATCCTGTTGTCCAATATCAGTGTGATGTCATACAGGACCTGAGATTTGCGTGAGTATCCGTTGTCCCATGTCTGGCTTATTGGTGTGCAGACTGGTGGTTCCTCGCCGTACAGGCAGACACTCTCCGACTTCGGAGGAATCGGCGATCCTACTGACTTTAGCCAGGACCCCGAAGGGACCTGTTGCCCAGGACGCTCGACGAGGACGCGTCAATAGGTCTTGGCCAGTATATAACCCGGCTCTGGTGCCTTGGAAACACCTCTGCGTCCCAATAACGTAGCAATTGAGGTACAGTGTCAGCAATGGATTTGATTCAGAGATAGCGAGTCAGATGGCTTAGTCATGTAACAACATTGTCCACAAACAGCATGCCCCAAACTGCATTGACAGTTAGATACTATGGGAATAGAACCAGAGGCAGGCTTTGCCACAGATGTCATAGCTCAGTAGGAGAGTCCAGCTTTTGTATGAAGGACACACGGAAGTCTTGTCTAGACAGCTCATCCTAACCTGTAGTTGTTAGAGATGAATGGTAGAGTTGTTAGGATCAACATTAGCCTCAACAGTAGTCGTAGCAGCAGTAGTCATAGCAGCAGCAGAAGTGGTAGTAGTAGCAACAGAGAAGAAGAAGAAGAAGAAGAAGAAGAAGAAGAAGAAGAAGAAGAAGAAGAAGAAGAAGAAGAAGAAGAAGAAGAAGAAGAAGAAGAAGAAGAAGAAGAAGAAGAAGAAGAACAACAACAACAACAACAACAACAACAACAACAATAACAACAACAACAACAACAATAATCAAGATAACGTCCAAGACCATTATTAGTAATAGGGGATTCAAGAAACACTTCGCGTTGGCAACAACGCACGAGATTACTTGCGAAGAAGGAAACAGAAGGAAATGTGTGAAGGTAAAGTAAATTGAAAACCATAAGCATGGCTTTATCTGAAAGAACAGAGGAATAATTTGTATGAAATATTTACATTATAAATTGACGTAGGGATTATCTTTCAGGACACGACTGTCACGCGGGAGATAACTCAATGTTGGGAGTTGTTAAACAGTAAAACCTCGATTAACCGTCGCCGTAGGGCTGTGACGGATAACCGAATAGACGGATTACAGAAATCTCTTAATACATATGTACGGTAACGTGATTTCACTACGGGCTTGGGACGATCATGAAAATAAAATCTGTTAACAGTGAATAATACATACTTTTACAGGACTTAGCTGTCAACACCAGCATCTTTCAGCTGTATGTTAATCTCTTGGCAAGATTACGCTCAGTAGTTTGCCATTGCTTTCTGAGCGGCCGGCTCTGTATCCCGCAAGTCACGAGCGGGGGTCGAACCGCCTCAGCTCTCGCTCCGCTACGAGACTCTGCGTGATAAACGGGATTACGGAGAGAAAATGTTGTAACCCCACAGCCAGAGAGACCGGCAATACATACATTGCTATAAACCTACGATACTTTAAAATAATCTGTCATCTCGTTCTCTATCTTTGAGGCTCGAGCTTTCTGCGAAGCGATGTTCCGTATCTTACGCAGAAGAAGGATCTGTGTTGCATTTACCTCCTCTTGCATTTCAAGCCAATTTATACACTACGATAACATTGTTTCTGCTTCTGAGTGGCTAGTTGTAGGTTCTTGGTTAAGAAATGATCATTCATCGTCATCAATTTCTACTTCTTCTTCAATGGTAGTCAGACTAGAAACAATTTCATCATCGTTCAAAATTTCAAAGCCTCCATCCAATTTGTCACATTCCAACCAATCTGTTACTTCTTCTGGCATAATGTTTTCACTGTTTAGTCCTACATTGTTGCACAGTTGCACAATTTCGTCAACACTAACAGTCTCAGTTCCTTTCCAAATCAAAACACAGTTTAAACATACAGAACAATGGCACTATCGGAACGTTATGCCGAAAAAAGTTGTAAGAGCACTATGAAACAAAACGTTCTTTGGAACACGCAGACTACTCTTTCACGACATAGACCAAAATGTAATACCATAGCGACTGGTTAGTGATGGGTTTGTGGCGCGCCATATCAAATTAAACTCTTCCGCCACCGATGATTAGTCACTTCCGCCATCCTACAGTACAGTCACTTCCAACTGTATACAGTAGGGTGTAAAAGTCATCCGTGGACAATTTTAAAGATGTCTGTTTGTTTGTTGATACTCACGCATTTTTAGACGATAATGGATAACAGTGGGACGCAGAGGTCTTTCCACGGCACCAGGGCCGGGTTCTATACTGGCCAAGACGTACTAACACGTCCTCGTCGAGCGTCCTGGGCAACAGGTCCCTTCGTGGTCCTGGCTAACGTAGTAGGGTCGCTGACTCTTCCGAAGCCGGAGAGTGTCTGCCTGCACGGCGAGGAACCACCAGTCTGCACACCAATAAGCCAGACATGGGACAACGGATACTCAAGCAAACCTCAGGTCCTGTATGACATCACACTGATGTTGGACAACAGGATGTCTTCATCCGACATACAGGACTTCGCGCTGGAGTTCACAGCCAGCGAACACAAGCAAGCAACAAGCAAGCAAGCATGGATAACGGAAACTGACAGTTAAACGAGTGACGGTTAATCGAAGTTTTACTGTAATCATAATCCTCTTGTTGTTGTTGCAAACATCATAAACAACAAGTGTTACGTTATACAAGAGACATTCACACTGACATTAACATGTGTTATATTAGACAAGATACGTTTAACCAACCGGGAAACTTTGTCTCGTATTCCGAATCTTTTGCAGACGGAAAAGAAATAAAAGAAAAGGGAATCTCCATTTGATCAACCTCATCAGCCTTGACATTCAGGTACGCAGTCATTGTCTTGTTGATGTCTTCCCTGTAAGACATGGACACATTCTCCGTTAAAGTCACAAATAAGTATGTCTTCATTCGCATTGATTACAACCCTTTAGTTTATCACGACGGGCGGGACTGCTAGGGTGGGGATTTATACTTGGTTGTGCCTAGAGAAAATAAATGTGTACACCATTAAATTCTTGATGGGGCATGTACGATGAGTTACTTATTAACTGGTGAGTTAAAAAACCACGACGAGCCAATGTAACTATTTGTTATGATGATGGGGACTCACAAGTTACTCTACCACTACAAGGTGGAGACATGAGGACACACAAGTTACTCTAACACTACAAAGTGGACACATGAGAACACGCAAGCGACTAAACATTGGACACATAATTGCTCAAATATCAAAACTGTAATAGACTCACATGTTGTACAGCCAAGTGTTGCCGGCGGGAAGCTTGAGGTCCTTGGAGCTGCCGTCTATGCCAATGAAGGTTGTGATAAAGGCACAGCTGGGGCCGACTTTCTCAATCAAAGGGTAGATGTCTGTCACAAAGGTGAATATTGACTGTCAACACTAGTACACCATACAGCGGAACATCTGTCAACATTCCTAGATCACAACGTTGAACATTCGTCAACACAGATACATCAAAATGGTCAATATCTGTCAGTTTTGATATATATCATAAAATTGAACATTTGTCAACACTGATACATCAAAATGTTGAACATCTGTCACTAAACATTCCATACGTCCATGGCCCAGTGAACTCCTGTCATGTCACTATACTATAGTGAGTGTTCTAAAGACCATAAAATACATAAAATTGAAATACTTCGGTCACAGGAAACTTTATGAAAGTTTGGAGAGAATAATAATGGAGGGGTATATCCCCGGGAAGAGGGGAAGAGGAAGGCCAAAGAGAAGATGGGTACAGGATGTGGCTGATGATCTCCAGATGGGTGTATCGGACATTGGACATCTTACTAACGAGGTTTTTTTTCGGAAGGTTGTTTTCGGAAGGGAGTGAGGTTCTGCAACGTACATGCTACTGAATGATTGAATGAAAAGTGGGCGTTACCATAGAATCAGTCTATCTTATGTAAGGTTAACACAACACGCAGACATCCTCACCAGATTTTCTGGCCACCTCTGCCGGTAACAAAGTCTTGAATGTATTGGCGGCTCCAGCATTTGATATGATGTACTTGGCTCGTATTTCTACTTCATTTTTTCCAACTCGAACTCCTGTGGATAATTTTTTGTAGAAAAGAATTACAACTTTAAATGACTGTAGAACGAACTCAAGAATAGAAAACATATAAGCAAATTAACTTGGAAACGGTGTTCTAGGAACGAAATGGTTGCTAAGCATAGGCAGTCACGACATTCAATTCATATCGATAAACTTGGTCGTCTCATTGCCGGACAAGGACAACAAAGATTTATTATCATTTTCTTATTATAGTCCATGTTGTGCGGCGTTAATGATTATGTCTGCCCACAGCCTTCTGTCTCTTGTGCTGCTAATCATTTCTGATGCCCACGTTCCTACATGCCTTAATGCCAGACTGTCCAGCATCTTCTCTTTTAGTGTCTCGATGCCTTTTCTTCCCCTTCACTTTTCTTGTTGTGACAACATACTCCAGTTGTTCCCTTCTCGTGTCACGTCCAAAGAATGCGACCTGTCCTCTTCTGAAGCGAGTAACTAGTTCTCTTTGTGAGTTCACTTCTTTCAACGTATCTTCATAGCCCATAGCCATCACTCTTCTATAAAACTACATCTCGGTAGTTTCCAAATAATTCCTCACTTGTTTTCTAATTGTCCATGACTGGCATCCGTAATCGGGGTTGACTCAATTTAGCTCTTAAAAGCTATATTCCTCACTTCGATTAACACAAATAAATTGCAGAGACTATTCTGCCTCTTGTGAAATGCAGCCCTTTGCTCGGGATATTCTACATGTAACTGCCTTGAATCATCTTTCATGTGCCACAATTAAAGTACCCAAATACTGAAACACCTTGACTTGTTTCACATTGGTTCAATTAACTTTCATGTTGTATTTGGGCAGACATTTTTTTTTTGTATTTGTAATTACCAATCCTTCTGTTGTTCTGTTATTCTGTTATTTTTCTGTTGCTATGGTAATTATAATGGTAAAACGATACAGTTACAGAAGAACCCTAATGTGAACTGGAAACTTCAAAAAGACGAGTTAGAACAATGAACAATACAATTTAAGAACATACCCACAGCTCTACCACTGGAATCACACACGATCTTCGTCACCGGCGCCTGCATGAGAACTTTCCCGCCTCCTTTCTGTATGGCTTGGATCATGTGGAAGGGGATCTCTGAGGTGCCATTGGCGGGATAGTAAGCGCCGTTCTCGTAGTGTTGTATGAGGGATGCGTGCATGAAGAACGGCGCGTCTTTGGGAATAACTCCTGGTTGGGAAGAACATATTCTGTTTGACTTACTGATTTATTGATTATGTGATTGATTATATGTTGGTATGATTGATTATTACTACTTATTGGACCTTGTCATCTTGACTGGCGATAGTTTATTACATTAAGTTTTTAAAAAAAAGGCATAATAACTACAACCCATGACAAGGACCAGTGATGGAGTTATACCTCTCCATAACACACAGCCTGGGCTGAATTGTAGAGACCATGTGTTGCCCAAGCAGCTTGATCCCTCCCTCGACTTGACTAGTTTACTCCAGAGAATTTGCATCACCGATACATCTGTAACAAGACAAGCTGCAGAAGCTGCTGGATCAGCAAAGCAATTATCTACCTGTCGGAGCTTCGATTCTAGACCAGTTACCAGCCTAGGCTTAGGGACTGGTCTGCCCTGCCATGACATTTAGTCGTTAGGTTGCATTTTCTGGCATTGATTATTTACTCAGTGATTTATTGATTTTCTGACTGATCTGTGTATTGTTTGACTGACTGATCGTTTTTTTTTTAAAAACTTATTAACTGATTTGTTTATTGATTTATTTATTTATAGACTGATTTACTTATACATTGATGTTCGATTAGTTGACTTATTGACTGATTAACAGACTGCAATTTTAGTTAATTGATAACTGCTTGATTGACTGGTTGATGTATCTATTGTACTTTTGAGTCATTTATTGATTGACTGATTTCTTGAATAGTTATAACAGACTGGCTGATCTGTTAATTCATTGATTGATTGGTGGTCTAATTCGTATACTAATAGACTTACAGAAAATTATGTAAAAATGTGATCACCAAGACCTTAAAAAAATGTCGCTTAAATGTCGACAGGGTCGACTTCATTGCACAGGGTTTTATCCCATGTGGCTCGGTCTCTTTCCGCAGCGTGGAAAGAGTAGCACCAAGCACTAACTCCGTAGCTCTAGCGACGACCCACAGGAGTCTCCGAAAAATTTCACTCGTGAACCGAAGGACGCGGCCCGAGAATCGAACCCACTGTATCTTAGTCCCTCGTATTGTGAGAGAGTGACTTACAAATTGAACACCACTTCTCCGACCACGGTCGTTTTGGTGTAGAGCTCGAAGTGCTCTTGCTTCCCTACTTCGTCTTCTCTGAACTATCCTCTGAGGTTTTTACATAAGGTTCCCCCTTCTTGGTTCCTGAGTTTTTGGTTTTCTTCCTGTCAGGTTTCTCTTGACTTTTGGTGTTGGTGGAAAGGTTTTCCCCTGCCTCCCCATGTACCTCGACGAACCGTTCTGCCAATTTCGTCACGATGTCAATACGTTCCGCCCCTTGTTCTCCCAGGAATGTCCTGATAGGTTTCGACATTTGCTTCCGCAACTGGTCGACTACCACGAGCTCTTCCAGACTCTCATTGTCATGCGCGAATCCAGCCAAATCCATCCATTTATGGAGATAGGATTTCAGACGCAGACTGTAGGCGGCAAACAACTCTCCCTGTTCTCGTTTCGCTGCTCGAAATTTTTTCCGATAGGTATGTGACGTAACCTCAAAACGTTTCAGCAGAGCCGTTTTCAACTCGTCGTAATTGTTCTCATGTCCTGGTGGCAGGCGAGAATAAACCTAGTAGCCGGTCCCGCGTAATCCCTGGGACAGCTTAAGACACCATTTGTCACGATCCAGACCCATAGCAACAGACATGGCCTCGAAGCGTTGTAGGTACTGGTCAATCTTCTCTTTGTCTTCTTCGTAGACCGCTAGAGGGAACTTCATAGCATGGTAACTATGTCCACCTACTGGGGTTGAGCCTGGGATGGACGAGCCTCCCACTGCTCCCTCAGTTTCCCCACTAGATTGTCTCTTAAGCTCGAATTCCCGCATTCGGTACTCGTGCTCCCTTTTCTGAGCTTCTTGTTCAGCTGCCCATCTCCTAGCAGCTTGCTCCGCTTCAAAATTCTTTGCAGCTTGCTAAGCTTCCAGTTGCTTAGCAGCTTGCTCAACTTCAAGTTTCTTATCTGCCTGCTCAACTTCAAGTTTCTTAGCTGCCTGCTCAGCTTCAAGTTTCTTAGCTGCCTGCTGAGCTTCTATCCTCTTAGTTTCTAACTCCATCTTCCTCAATTCCAACTCGGCCTTCCGATCTTCCCTTTCTGCTTGACGAAAATCACTCTCCACCTCTTGTATGTAATCTGTTAGTGCAGAACCCGACAAGCCCATTGCTTTCCCCATAGCCCTTAGTTCTGCCAAATCTAGTTTAGGCGGGGCCATATTTTAGAGAGGCAAGTCAGCAGGTTAGGTGCACATTACCTTCAAAACAAATATATAGATATTTCTAATTAAAATGTACCTATATATTTAACACCACACAGCACAACACAACACAATCACTCAGTGACAAGAGTAGAATTCGGACCACAGACCTAAGTAGACGTGTGAAGTGTGAACAGGCAAGTTATGTGTCTTAACCCCTATCCACATTCACCCTAGCTGGATCCTCACTAATATGATATCTCCGTCCTGTAACTAAAGATCCCGTGTCGAGAAATCCTGTGTCAAAAGATCCCCCCTATCGAGAGATCCCGCTGTCAAAAGATCCCGTTTACGAGAGATCCCGCTTACAAGAGATCCCGCTGTCCAAAGATCCCGTTTACGAGCCCCCAATATTGTCGTGGATTACCTTTAGTGTCGTCCTAGAGTGAGGGGAATCAACACCCACATTATATTTTAACCCCCTATCATTATCCTGGAGAATCCACTAGATTCCGTCCACCACACTCCCTCAGTTTATGGACACCTCTTTCTCACTCTCTATCATCACTGGATCATGCCCCCTCTCATTCTTCCCCAACACAACATACTCAACAACTCTAGCTTCTAAAAATTAATAATAATTAATTTATTAAAAGAAAAGTGTAATGGATGTGAGAAGTGTATGCGAAGAATGTGTGTCGTATACTATAATGTGTGTAGAATCGGACCAGCAGATTAGGAGCCAAGTCAGTTCATCTTAGCAAGGTTACACCACAGCACGTTAGCTCAGCACATAAAGACCTCACCGAGAGATGTGTCTCTCCTGTCAGTCGCTGACTTTCTCTGGTAGCTACTTGGTAATCCATATACATGACCATCCGAGATAGATACCGTCTATTGTTTAACACTAGGTTACACACTGCATACTATAAGTCCCTATAGTTCTTAAATGTACCAATCCCTGTACTGTGAAAATAGGTATCACTGTTATTGGTAACACACTTGATTCTATCTATTGTCTAGATTATCACAAATACTATGTCCCTTGTAATATTCCACTGGAATCTACAACTCCATTTGAATGTTACGTTTAGTGTTCCTTTTTAATCCCTAGTGTTCATTTGATATACGGTGTAAAAACGAACATCACCCATCCTAGGTGAAACCTATAACACTGGAATCGTTTATATGGTTTTGCTCAACTGAGCCATGTTCTGGTGGACCCTCCTGATCATGGGCCCAGCATAAACACTATTGTATAAATTTTCTTCTCTGAAGTTATTCATCTTATTAAAACATTGACTGTTCATCTCGTGTTCTTCCTACCCGGAGTAGAACTTCATCAAAACCAGTGTAGAGCTTCCTCGTAACTGGCGGGGAACCTGTTAGAGAAATAACACACCTGGTGAGAGCACTAGTCACTGACCTTACTAGCTGAGTGTAGACCTACGGCCTCGCTCAGATATTTATCAGCGAACTAAACTCTGTTATGGAGCAGAGGAGCTCATCACCTTGGTCCGAATTAGGATAAGACAAGGAAAAACCAATAGACAGAGTGCAGAACCCCAGTAGGCACCCCACTGGAAGATCCTACCATTGGGCATTTCCCCTATCTCCCAACCCATGCTCAATCTCTCCAAATATCACCCCACTACACTATTCTCACTAGCAGAGCTAATTATCACCTCACTACCCTATTCTCAACTAGCAGAGCCAATTACCATATCACCCTAGCTAGTTTTTACAATGCAGCTGCCTACAGTCGCCGACACTCTTTTACTGCCTAACCACACGCAATACACTACGTTGAAGTCCTAAACTCTAACTATCACCAGTCTATCCTACATTAATTATACCTAAATACAATCTATGGAGTACCTTATGTAACACTGCTTTACTCCTGAATCACATCTACATTTTGCCATGACAGGCACGTGTTTTTTTTTTTTTGTTTTTTTTTTTTTAAGCATATCCTTTTACAGGACTTAGCTGTCAACAGCAGCATCTTTCAGCTGTATGTTGATCTCTTGGCAAGATTACGCTCAGTAGTTTGCCATTGCTTTCTGAGCGGCCGGCTCACATACCCCGTAAGTTACCGATGCGATTCGAACCACTGCTGATTTGAACCGTCATCACGTTACCTGACGAGAGTATACGAGATTACGGAGAAAAGTCATAACCTCTAAGCCACGAAGCCGGCAGGCACGTGTATATTAAATTTAATTAATCCCGAACACGGTAGATGTTTTCCAAATTCATACAGAGCTAGCGTCCATCTAGGCCAACTCTCTTGTTTACAATCGCTGCAACAAGTTAGGTTTTTCAAACAGTCTTGGATTGTTCTAGTGACGTCCTTTGATGTCAACACCAGATGGTCCCAAGGGCAGACTATCCATTTCCCTAACATCACAAGAATTATTGTCTCCCTTATCTCAACTACAGCACCCGTCTTTCTTTTATCCTGCGAGTCGGCAAAATAACCTCGTCATATTTTCCGTCTCCCAGGGAATTCTCAAGGACGGCTGTACCGTTTGATCTCACCGCCGCCAGTAACACACAACTTGCAGCTGTGAATCAGACTGTCTCTGTTATTTGTATCATCTGATCGTTAACTTCAGTGGTTTTCGTGACACCCACAACCTTCGGAGTCCGAGTCAAACGGCTTGGCCACTTCGCCACAGAGACTCTTAATCCTGATCACTAAGACTATGGGTTGGATTCTGTTCGAAGGAGGGGTAGGGTTTATTCATGCTAACAATACGACTCTAGGGTCGCCTGGGTCTTGTTAAATGGGTCCCAGATCATGTCTAGATATGTAATGTGTGAGGATTGTCTGTAGAGGAAATGCCACCAGGAAGGAAATTAACTTTATGTCATGGCCTGGTATATGTGAAAGCCTACACTTCAAACCTCAAGAAGTATCTGATAAGGGACTACTTTATGCATGTGTCCATTTGCCATTGACAATCTCCAAATTGGTCAGCGTTGTGGTTCAGTGGCTAGCACGCTAGCCCAGTGGTCCTGTGTTCAAATCATCATGAAAGTGGGATATTTCTATTTTTTGTTTAAATTTGATATAGTTAGTTAGTTGCACGTCCTTTACAGAATGTAGCAGTCAACCCCAGCATTTTTTGGCGGTTCGTGATTCCTGGGCAAGTTTACGTTCAATAATTTGTCATTGCTGTCTGAACGACCGGCACCCATACCAGTTCATTAAAAAACCAACACTTCTGTGTTTCGAACGCAGATATGCGGGATTACGAACTGCGTCCGTAACCCTTCGCCACGGAGCCGACATGGACAATATATATATATATATATATATATATATATATATATATATATATATATATATAGAATAAGAATAAGAAGATAACCCCATTGTCCATACACCCGCGTCATGCCAGTAGAAAGCGAAGAGCCCTTTTAAGCGTATTAGATATATGATGCTTTTATAGACCAGTCAGAATTCAGTGTGTGATATGGTAAATATAATACCTGCTGCTTTCACTTCCTATACAATTTTCCGATACCCAATTTCATGTGGAATAAACTAAGAATCTATTTCAATTATATATATATATATATATATATATATATATATATATATATATATATATATATATATATATATATATATATATATATAATTGAAATAGATTCTTAGTTTATCCCTCTATCTGTGTCACTCTATCTGGGTCTCCCTCTATCTGTGTCACTCTATCTGGGACTCCCTCTATCTGTGTCACTCTATCTGGGTCTCCCTCTATCTGTGTCACTCTATCTGGGTCACCCTCTATCTGGTTCTCCCTTTATCTGTGTCACTCTATCTGGGTCTCCCTCTATCTGGGTCTCTCTCTATCTGGGTCAATCTATCTGGGTCTCTCTCTCTCTCTCTGGGTCTCCCTCTATCTGTGTCACTCTATCTGGGTCTCTCTCTCTGGGTCTCCTTCTATCTGGGCCTTCCTCTGTCTGGGTCTCACTCTATCTGGGTCTTCTTCTGTCTGGGTCTCACTCTATCTGGGTCTTCTTCTGTCTGGGTCTCCCTTTATCTGGGTCTCACTCTATATGGGTCTCGCTCTATCTGGGTCTCCTTCTATCTGAGTCTCCCTGTATTTTTGTCTCCCTCTACCTGAGTCTCCCTTTATCTGGGTCTCACTCTCTCTGGGTCTCCCTCTCTCTGGGTCTCCCTCTATCTGGGTCTCACTCTATATGGGTCTCCCTCTATATGGGTCTCCCTCCCTCTATCTGGGTCTCTCTCTATCTGTGTCACTCTATCTGGGTCTCCCTCTATCTGGGTCTCTCTCTCTCTGGGTCTCCCTATATCTGGGTCTCCCTCTATCTGTGTTACTCTATCTGGGTCTCCCTCTATCTGGGTCTCCCTCTATCTGTGTCACTCTATCTGGGTCTCCCTCTATCTGTGTCACTCTATCTGGGTCTCCCTCTATCTGTGTCACTCTATCTGGGACTCCCTCTATCTGTGTCACTCTATCTGGGTCTCCCTCTATCTGTGTCACTCTATCTGGGTCACCCTCTATCTGGTTCTCCCTTTATCTGTGTCACTCTATCTGGGTCTCCCTCTATCTGGGTCTCTCTCTATCTGGGTCAATCTATCTGGGTCTCTCTCTCTCTCTATCTGGGTCTCTCTCTCTCTCTGTGGGTCTCCCTCTATCTGTGTCACTCTATCTGGTTCTCTCTCTCTCTCTCTCTGGGTCTCCCTCTATCTGTGTCACTCTATCTGGGTCTCTCTCTCTGGGTCTCCTTCTATCTGGGCCTTCCTCTGTCTGGGTCTCACTCTATCTGGGTCTTCTTCTGTCTGGGTCTCACTCTATCTGGGTCTTCTTCTGTCTGGGTCTCCCTTTATCTGGGTCTCACTCTATCTGGGTCTCGCTCTATCTGGGTCTCCTTCTATCTGAGTCTCCCTGTATTTTTGTCTCCCTCTACCTGAGTCTCCCTTTATCTGGGTCTCACTCTCTCTGGGTCTCCCTCTCGCTGGGTCTCCCTCTATCTGGGTCTCACTCAATATGGGTCTCCCTCTATATGGGTCTCCCTCTATATGGGTCTCCCTCCCTCTATCTGGGTCTCCCTTTTTCTGGGTCTCCCTCTATATGGGTCTCTCTCTATCTGGGTCTCCCTCTATATGGGTCTCCCTTTATATGGGTCTCCCTCCCTCTATCTGGGTCTCCCTCTATCTGGGTCTCCCTCTATCTGGGTCTTTCTCATCGGGCTACACCACTTTTCCGTGCGGCTGACGGGGCTATTGGGTGCGTCTTGTAAGACCTATTCATGTCTGTGTGGATTCTGCAGCTAAAGATGTCCAATGTCGCCGCCTTCTTTTTTTTTTTTTTTTGAGTTCTATTATTGAAATGTATATATAAGAGAACAATGGCAACACACACACACACACACACACACACACACACACCCACCCACCCACCCACCCACCCACACACACACACACACACACACACACACACTAAGTACCATAATCTCCACAGATGTAGGACAGCACCAGCTTCAGCAGCTTGTTGTCCGTCAGCCCATCCAGCACCTCCTGCAGGCTTTTGTCTGCGTACCCTTTCCTGTAGATCTTGAGCATCAGGCGGTGAAGGCCAAGTTTGATGAGAAAGTTGACTACACTTTGGGGTATTAGTTTCAGGGCCACCGACCCGTTGAAAGATTTGCCAGAGTCCTAGAACACATCAAGTATACATGTATTATGGCGAATACAAATGCTGAGAACATGCATTTTCTCTGTACCAACATACGAGTGTTAATCATGAGCCATCTCATAGTCACTGAAATAGAAAATTTATGTTTTTACATTGACATAAGACAGTGACATTCTGAGAATATCTGGCATCAAAAGAAGGAAACTGACCAAATCTGAACATATGACAGTAATATTCTGAGAATATCTGGCATCACGGAGAAGGAAACTCTCCAGATCTGGACATAGGACAGTGACATCCTGAGAATATCTGGTATCAAGAGTAGAAAACTGACCAGATCTGGACATATGACAGTAATATTCTGGGAATATCTGGCATCACGGAGAAGGAAACTGACCAGATCTGGACATATGACAATGACATTCTAGGAATATCTGGTATCACGGAGAAGGAAACTTATAAGATCTGGACATGGAAGAGAACTAGTCATTGAAGTTATCCCACTTATGACAGCACATGAGGCAGTAGAATTTGCATTGGGTAAGAATTCTGTTGTTATGTTTGCGACGTTCTGCACAAATCTCATGACGTGATATATGTATAGCATACGTGTTGTGTGAGAATTACGTTATCTGCAACTACTGCCATACAATGTTGTGTAAGTTAAGAATCAAGTTATGTCCAGCCAGTAAATTAAGAATCGGATTGTTGTCAGTGCCAGGTTGTCCCGCTCACTTGTCACGCTAGATAACAATAGAAAAGTAAGCCTACCTTGACAAGTTCCTCGAAAGCCAGAATCGCTTTTTTCTCTTCAGGGAACAGTTCCACGAGATTCTGAAAGTACCGGCCTGCTCTCATGGGGAACAGCTGGGCTTTTGATGGCTTTCCCACGGCCACCTGAGAAATGTTCAAACATTGATATAACTCTGTGTGTCCACAGTTGGTGTGTCATGTTTGCGACATGTGAGGGTGGCGGTGTGTCATGTCTGCGACATGTGAGGGTGGTGGTGAGTCAATGTCTGCCACATGTGAGGAGGCAGTGTGTCGTGTCTGCAACATGTGAGGGGGCGGTGAGTCAGGTCTGCGAAATGTGTGGAATCGTGTGTCAGGTCTGCGACATGTGAGGGGGCGGCGTGTCATATCTGCGACATATCAGGGGCTGGGGGCGGTGTGTCGTGTCTGCGACATGTAAGGGGGCGGTGTGTCGTGCCTGCGACATATCAGGGGGCAGTGTGTCGTGTCTGCGACATGCCAGGGGCTGGGGGCGGTGTGTCGTGTCTGCGACATGTCAGGGGGGCGGTGTGTCGTGTCTGCGACATGCCAGGGGCTGGGGCGGTGTGTCGTGTCTGCGACATGTCAGGGGGCGGTGTGTCGTGTCTGCGACATGCCATGGGCTGGGGCGGTGTGTCGTGTCTGCGACATGTCAGGGGGCGGTGTGTCGTGTCTGCGACATGTCAGGGGGCGGTGTGTCGTGTCTGCGACATGTCAGGGGGCGGTGTGTCGTGTCTGCGACATGCCAGGGGCTGGGGCGGTGTGTCGTGTCTGCGACATGTCAGAGGGCGGTGTGTCGTGTCTGCGACATGCCAGGGGCTGGGGCGGTGTGTCGTGTCTGCGACATGTCAGGGGGCGGTGTGTCGTGTCTGCGACATGCCAGGGGCTGGGGGCGGTGTGGTGGGTCTGCGACATGAGAATTGGTGGGAACGGTTGGGTAGTTTTCCTCTGATAAGAAATGTCACATTGACTGTCCTTGCAGGACGTTGCTATCAAACACAGATTGATTGGTAATCGAAATCGTAATCGTACGTTCAATAGTTTGCCATTGCTGTCTGAACCAGAAGTCAGCGTTGAAGTCCCACTTAATCCCGGTCTAGGAGTTGAACCGCCAGCCATTAGCACCCGGACATGTATGAGTAAGCAGTCGTATCCTCTCGACCACGTCGACGTCCTCACAAACAGGACAGCTCCCTGGACACGACTTGGGCACATAGAACTCCAATGGGCGCTGGGTGGGTCATGTTGTCTGTAACAGGCCGGCCGCCTGTCCTTCCCAAGATATTTCTCGGTACCCACTTTAGACTGGGTTCACCAGGGAGCCAGGTGCAGTGAACAAAATCCTTAGCTTCAGGGGAATTCGTACACATGCCCACCGAGCCGGTAGAGCGTCGCGCCGGTCTGTAGTTGAAGAGGATAGGTAGACGCCGCGGCTGAGATGTTTTGTCACCTTCTGACGCCGGGGTAGTAGATTGGACATCTAGCCGTCTCGGACAACGGTCAAACACAGGGAGGACCCTATGCTGAGACACTCCATGTGCGTTACTTGGGAGAGACTGAGGCACTTTTTAAGATATCTCTGTGCAATGAAAGTAATGCCTGACCACACCCATATCAGCTCATCGACATTTGAATAACAGGCAACATCTGACCACTGTCCACAACCAGCACACACAACAGACAACATCTGATCACTGTCCACAACCAGCACACACAACAGACAACATCTGACCACTATCCACAACCAGCACACACAACAGACAACATCTGACCACTGTCCACAACCAGCATACACAACAGACAACATCTTACCACTGTCCACAATCAGCACACACAACAGACAACATCTGACCACTGTTCACAGCCAGCACACACAACAGACAACATCCGACCATTGTCCACAACCAGCACACACAACAGACAACATTTGACCACTGTCCACAACCAGCACACACAACATACAACATCTGACCACTGTTCACAGCCAGCAGACACAACTGATAACATCTGACCACTGTCCACAACCAGCACACACAACAGACAACATCTGACCACTGTCCACAACCAGCACACACAATAGACAACATCTTACCACTTTCCACAACCAGCAGACACAACAGACAACATCTGACCACTTTCCACAACCAGCACACACAATAGACAACATCTGACCACTGTCCACAATCAGCACACACAACAGACAACATCTGACCACTGTTCACAGCCAGCACACACAATAGACAACATCTAACCACTGTTCACAGCCAGCACACACAATAGACAACATCTGACCACTGTTCACAGCCAGCACACACAACAGACAACATCTGACCACTGTCCACAAACAGCACACACAAAGGACGGCATTTGACCACTGTCCACAACCAGCACACACAACAGACAACATCTGACCACTGTTCACAACCAGCACACACTACAGACAAGTCTTGGAACAAGAACCTGCAATGGGTCAGTGGAGTAATGTAGCCATCACATTGCCTAGGCCTGAATGCATGCAGGAAAGGTGGCTGTATTCTCCTTTGTTGACAGACGACGGACAGAGATGTCGAACCATAGTCCTACATCCCTCCTGACATTACCAGCCGAGCTCCGTAGCAAATACACTCACTCATCCGCCACAACCAGCACATACCGTATCAAACGCGTCATCCAGCCTGGCCCATCTCAGTTGACCATAGGTCAGTTGGTCCAAGAGAACACGGACGACCGTCCCTTCCTGGAGCTCCCCGACGTAGTGGATTCCTGGCAGCAGACACATGTCAGGGGAAAGTGAAATAAATGTAAGTAAGATTACAGAAAATGAAAGGAACAAGTACAGTAAATGAATAAAAATAATTACATTATATGAAAGCGAAAAGTAAGTAAAGGAAAGAAAAAAGTACAGTAAATGAAAGCGAAAAGTAAAGTAAATAAAAGTAAAAAGTACAGTAAATGAAAGCGAAAAGTAAAGTAAATAAAAGGAAAAAGTACAGTAAATGAAAGGAAAAAGTGCAGTAAATGAAAGCGAAATGTACAGTAAATGAAAGTAAAAAGTACATTAAATGAAATCGAAAAGTACAGTAACTGAAAGCGAAAAGTAAGTAAATGAAAGCGAAACGTACAGTAAATGAAAGCGAAAAGTACAGTAAATGAAAGCGAAAAGTACAATACATGAAAGCGAAAAGTACAGTAAATGAAAGCGAAAATTACATTAAATGAAGGGGAACAGTACAGTAGTTAGTTAGCTAGTCGAGGTTCCAACTTCACGGCAACAGGTCGTCCCCATTATGCTCCATTCCTGTCAATATCACACAAAATGCTCCCCACTGTCCAATGTGAAAAGTGGATTAGACAGGAGTCTCGGCAATCCAACAGCCCGCACAGGTAAACTGTGCATAATGCTGCGCCAGAATGCCAACACACAATTCATCCACGAAAACCACAGTTAATCGTCGATGTACTCGGCAGTCACCAGAAAGACCTCATTGACCCGGGTTTTCTCACATGGCTCGGTCCTTTACCGCAGGGCGAACCGCCGAAAGTGTCGCATAAAGCACAAACTCTGTAGCTTCAGTGCCGACTCCCAGGAGTCGCCTGAAAAATGCACTCGTGAACCGAAAAGGCAAATCAGTCAATTCAGCAACAGCCGGTGGCCATTGTTCCGAGCATGCAGGTCACTGTACAGGATAGATGTGAAAGCATTCCAGGCGAATTTCACAGCTCACAGTGTCGCCCGCGCACTCACTCAGTAGCAGCGCGACGGAACCTTGTACTACCAGTCCAATATGAGGAAAATGCGATTGCAAACATTAGCTAAAAGAATAAACACGCCATAGGCCTTAACGGTTCAATGCCTAACCGCCATGTTGGCGACCGGAAGTCGAACAGTACAGTAGATGAAAGAGAAAAGTACAGTAAATGAAAACGAAAAGTACAGTAAATGAAAGTGAAAAGTACATTAAATGAAAGCTAAAAGTACATTAAAGGAGCCATGTACAGGCCTTGAACCCTGCTGGTCGCTAGTCACGTGGTTGTATAGACCAATCGGCACATGATGGTCGATGTGAGGGGTTTTGTTTAGTTTGCTTTTATGTGTGCGCTTCCGATCGCTTTGAACTCAAGCCTAGTCCATACACCTGCTACTACTTCTGTAGCATTGGGCTGATTTCTGTGTGGGGACGTTTGCGTGTGGGATGTCTGCCACTGGCAGAACAACATTGCCAGTTTTCAACAGCCGTGACATATCTCATTATGTTGTGTGAGAGAGTTGAAAATAAGTAGATACCTGTGTCAAACTCGAACCCTTTCTCTACAAATGAGTGGCAGCAGCCGCCAGCCTGGTCATGCTGCTCAAGGACCAGGACTTTCTTGCCAGCAAATGTTAGCAGGACTCCCGCGGACAGTCCTCCAGCTCCGCTGCCTATGATGATTGCGTCCAGGTTGTCGGGGACTTTCGCTGGTTTGAATCCTGGGGGGGGGGGGGGATAAAACAAAGAACCAGGTCACATGGTGCGTTTGTAAAATAATAAGCCTGTAGTTATATAATTGTTAACAGCTGAACGATAAATTAACCTTGCGCTCTTGAAAGATAATCATTTGGGAAGGCACAAGCCGTGGGAGACATGGCTGCCACCTTCTGGAAGCTGCACTGGAAGTCTTCAACTGATAGTGAGACAAGCATGGTTCGTGGAAAGTGCCATGATTCAATTAAAACATCAAAGACAGTGAGCTTCCTTTTAATCGTTTCCCCCAGGAAATGCTGGTGTGGTGGGAAACCAGTAGGCAGACAGACTGGTTTTGTCTGAACCGTTGGGTGGTATAGTGGTGCATGATAAGACAGATGTAGTAAGACCCTTTGGGGTCTTGTATATAGCAAGGAAGAGCAGATAAATGATCATGGCTTGGAGTGAATCGTGCCGTAGAGAGTGACCAGAGGATCTTCCGCATACTCATCGTTCCGAGGAATGGCCAGACTGAGACATAATGAGATTTCAACGGGTACCATCAGTATAGGGACTCTTCGCTGGTTGTTGAAGATGGCGACTTGGCGCGTGTGATGTGACACTACTGAGCACAACAACACAACAGGCTGTCTGGGCAGACGTCCTAGCACTGTGGAGTTCACACTTACACTGGACAAGAAGGAGTGCTCGTCTCGGGTAATCATGGTGATGGTAATGGTGATGGTGATGGTGATGGTGATGGTAATGGTGATGGTGATGATCCTGCACTGATGACCGTGTTTAAACGAGTGTTGAAGGGATTAGTCTCATGACAGTTTAGGTACATCTCGCATGAAGTGACAACATAACTTTTCAAGATACAAGAAATGTCAGTATGCTGAAATGACAGGATTTTGTTCACGAAGTCGACAGCCAATCTTTCAGCGCTTTCCGGTATAATTGTGTAAATGGTGCTAGCTCCACAATGCTATAGCCCAATATTCATTCCATGTGTGATTTGTCCATTTTCACACCGGCCGTATTTACCTCCCAAAAATATCCCAGGTAGCCAATCTAGACTGGGTCGACCTGGGAATCACAGGTCATTTAAAAAAAAAATAAAAACTAGCATGATTCGAACACATGACCATCAGGTCAGCGGGCAAGTGTGATAAACACTGCGCCACGCTGCACTCTGTGTACTCTGTGTATTTTGTTGAAGATCTGTCGAATATTTGTCGAGTATCTGTTGAATATGTGTCGACTATCTGTCGAATATTTGTTGAGTATCTGCCGAATATTTGTCGAGTATCTTTCGACCATCTGTCGGGCATCCTTTGACTATCTGTCATCTGTGAAACACTTGCTATATATATAGCATTTGTCAAGTACTGCCGGGTATCTGTCGTGTTTCTGTCGTGTGTCACGACCATCGTCCACAACCATCTGGGAAGCTTGTGTCGGATACCAGTCGATCCTCCACCAGGCATGTATCGATCCTTGACATATCTCGCGCATTTGTCGCATATTTGTTGAACCCATGTCGGGCTTCTGTAGAGCACCTGTTGGATGTCGGTCGAGTATTTGTCCGAAATCTGTCGGGCATTTGTTGGGTGTCTGTCGAATATTTGTCCGGAATGTGTCGATCATCTGTTGGGTGTCGGTGGAATATTTATCCGGAATCTTTTAGCATTTGTTGAGTGTCTGTCGAGTATTTGTCTGGAATGTATCGAACATCTGTTGGGTGTCTGTAACGTATTTTTCTGGAATATATCGAGCATCTATTGGATGTTTGTCAAATATTTGTCCGGAATATATCGAGCATCTGTTGGGTATCTGTAGAGTATTTGTCCGGAATCTGTTGGGCATTTGTTGTGTGTCTGTTGAGTATTTGTCTGGAATTTATCGAACATCTGTTGGGTGTCTGTCGAGTATGTGTCTGGAATGTATCGAGTATCTGTTGGTTGTCTGTAGAGTATTTGTCCGAAATTTTTGACCGTCTGTTGGGTGTCTGTCGAATATTTGCCCGGAATGTGTTGAGCATCTGTTGGGTGTCTGTTGAGTATTTGTCCGGAATGTGTTGAGCATCTGTTGGGTGTCTGTAGAGTATTTGCCCGGAATCTGTCGGGCATCTGTTGCGTGTCTGTCGTGTGTCCGTTGTGCATGTGTCTGGCATCTATCGAGCTTATGTCGCGTACATGTGTTCAGCCCCTATATGATCAAAATCGATGATGAAAGGAAAGTCATGTAATGGTACACATTTAAAGTTGTGTAATCTGGTTCAGGCAGCAACTTGATGTCAGAAATCGACCTCTTTGCTATCTTAAATAGGGCGAAGTCCTCCAGATAGGCGGAAACTGGAACACTTGCTAGATCTTTTTGTAGGGGTAGATTGCCAATAAGTTTTTTCATTTGTTTTGTTTTGGTTTGGTTTGTTTTGTTGTTGGTGATTGGCTCATTAATTGGTTGATTTATAGGTTAGTTTATTGGTTGGCTTCCTGCTTCATTGGTTCACTGACTGGTTAGCTGACTGCTTGGTTGTTTGGTTGATTAGTTGGTTGATTGGTTGGTTGGATGGATGATTAGTTGATTGGTTGACTGATTCGTTGGTTGATTGGTTGGTTGGTTGACCGGTTGGTTGTTGGTTAATTGAATGGTTGGTTGATTGTTTGGTTGATTGGTTGGTTGATTGGATGGTAGATTAATTGGATGGTTGTGTTATTGGTAGGTTGGTTGACTTTATTGTTGGTTGATTGGTAGGTTGACTGGTTGGTTGATTTTTTGTTGATTGATTGGTTGATTGATTGGTAGGTTGGTTGATTGGTTAGTTGGTAGGATGTAAATCCTCAGGAAAATATGAGCTGTTAAGTAAACTACCATGACGTCCAGATAGCCTAAGCTCTGTAGACGGTTTGCATCTGTCGGGCTGAGACTTGTGTCACATGACCAGGAAACTCCCGCGCCTGCAGGTGGTTGAGTGCATGGTTCCAGCCCCATGTTTCCACAGACCAGTAAACACTGGTATGGTGATCCTAGCCAATATTACGGTGGTCAAATTTACTGTCAAGAATATTTGCTGGTACTCGTTTTAGACGGACTTTCTGGGAGACTAGGTTAATTTATACAATATTCCCCGCCTAAATAGAGATTCAAACGCATAATCACTGAGTTGACAGTGCCATAGGCGTGACACTAAACAGTCCAGTCTTATATACACAGAGCCGGTCTCTCTGGCTGAGGTGTTACACCACTTTCTCCGTAATCCCGTTTATCCAAAGAGGGTCTCGCAGCGAGGCGAGAATTGGAAGCGGTTCGACCCATGCTTGTGGCTTGCGGGATAATGAACCGGCCGCTCAGAAAGCAATGGCAAACTACTGAGCGTAATCTTGCCAAGAAATCAACATACAGCTGAAAGATGCTGATGTTGACAGCGATGTCCTGTAAAGGATATGCAATATATATATATATATATATATATATATATATATATATATATATATATATATATATATATATATATATATATATATATATATATATATATATAGGGACGCAGAGGTGTTTCCAAGGCACCAGGGCCGGGTTATATACTGGCCAAGACCTATTGACGCGTCCTCGTCGAGCGTCCTGGGCAACAGGTCCCTTCGGGTTCCTGGCTGAAGTCAATAGGATCGCCGATTCCTCCGAAGTCGGAGAGTGTCTGCCTGTACGGCGAGGAACCACCAGTCTGCACACCAATAAGCCAGACATGGGACAACGGATACTCACGCAAACCTCAGGTCCTGTATGACATCACACTGATGTTGGACAACAGGATGCCTTCATCCGACATACAGGACTTCGCGTTGGAGCTCAAGCCAACGAACACAAGCAAGCAAGCAAGCATATATATATATATATATATATATATATATATATATATATATATATATATATATATATATATATATATATATATATATATATATATACACACACACAGACGTAATGCTAAATAGTCCAGTCTTATATCAGCAGACTTGACATTAAATTGTCTAATCTTATATGCACAAGCGTTATACTAAATACTACAGTCTTATTTATATACTCAGACGTGACAATAAATAATCCAATCTTATATACACAGGCGTGACACCAAACAGTCCAATCTTATATACACAGGTGTGACACCAAACAGTCCAATCTTATATACGCAGACGTGACACTAAACAGTTCAAGCTTATATACACAGGCGTGACACCAAACAGTCCAATCTTATATACACAGGTGTGACACTGAATAGTCTAGCAGTCTCCCGTAAACAAGCGTGGCACTAAATAGTCCAGAGTCCATACGCAGACGTGAAACTAAATAGTTCAGCTATTTTCTATACACAGGCCAGACACCAAATAGTCCAGAATGGTCTATACATAGGCCTGACACTTAATACTCTATAATTATTCTATACACAGACCTCCCACTAAATAGGCCAGGCATTTTTTTTTAACACAAACGGGATACTAAACAGTCCAGAATTATTCTATAGGCAGACGTGATACTAAACAGTCCAGAATTATTCTGTACCCAAACGTGACACTAACTAGTCCAGCAGTCTTCAATACACAGACGTGACACTATGTACAAGTTGTACTTACTCTCTTTAAGTACAGCATCGCGGAGTTTCGTGTCGTGAACAAACGGTTCAGGGGGACGTCTGTGATCATCTTGCAGCGGATTTCTTCCTTTCTGGCCACCAGAAAAAAAGGAATATATGAAAGTAACAAAAACCGCCAACAGTACGACAGCAATCAGCAATGATTGGTTGTTGGCAGCAAGCTGTATGACTGCATCAACTGCAGCACTGGCAGCCATGGTAGGGGAGACAGAGAGTCTAACCTGAAAGTCAGCTGCTAGAGCTATCAACAACTGTGTTTAGACAGAAGAGCTTCTTCTTGAGGGACTTGCCTCAGACTTGGCCCTACAAAACCTTGGTATCGGATGAATACAACTTGTCGGCATGTACACCTCATAACGCAACCTTTGAACGGTCAATTATATCATCGTTTTCAATCGTCATGACAGTTTCTTTGGTTCCCAAATTGGGTACGTTAACTGAATGGCCCTCGCGGCTTCACCAAGGAAGTATGTCTCACCATTCTTCTACCAGTTTGCTCTTCTTCTTCTTCTTCTTCTTCTTCTTCTTCTTCTTCTTCTTCTTCTTCTTCTTCTTCTTCTTCTTCTTCTTCTTCTTCTTCTTCTTCTTCTTCTTCTTCTTCTTCTTCTTCTTCTTCTTGTAGTGAAATATTCCCCTCTGCTACTGTTGTTTTAAACCCCGTGGTAGTGAATTATTCCCCTCTGCTGTTGTTGTTTCTAACCCCGTGGTAGTGAATTATTCCCCTCTGCTGTTGTTGTTTCTAACCCCGTGGTAGTGAATTATTCTCCTCTATTGTTGTTTCTAACCCCGTTTTAGTGAATTATTCCCCTCTGCTGTTGTTGTGTCTAACCCCGTGGTAATGAATTATTCCCCTCTGCTGTTGTTGTTTCTAACCCCGTGGTAATGAATTATTCCCGTCTGTTGCTAATATTTCTAACCCCGTGGTAGTGAATTATTCCCCGCTGTTGTTGTTTTCAACCCCGTGGTAGTGAAATATTCCCCTCTACTGCTGTTGATTTACCCCCAGGTAGTGAAATATTCCCCTCTCTTGTTGATTCCCCTCTGCTGTTGTTTCTAACCCCGTGGTAGTGACATATTCCCCTCTGCTGTTGGTGTTCCTAACCCCGTGGTAGTGAATTATTCCACTCTGTTGCTGATGATTCTAGCCTCGTGGTAGTGAAATATTCCCCTCTGCTGTTGTTGTTCCTAACCCCGTGGCAGTGAAATATTCCACTCTGCTGTAGTCTTTAACCCCTTGGTAGTGAATTATCCCCCCTCTGTTGAATGTTGTTTCTAAACCCGTGGTAGTGAATTATTCCCCTATGCTGTTGTTTCTGACCCTGTGGTAGTGAATTATTCCCCTATGCTGTTGTTTATAACCCTGTGGTAGTCAATTATTCCCCTTTGCTGTTGTTGTGTCTGACCCCGTGGTAGTGAATTATTTCCCTTTGCTGTTGTTTATAACCCAGTGGTAGTGAAATATTCCCCTCTGCTGTTGTTGCTTATAACCCCGTGGTAGTGAAATATTCCACTCTGCTGTAGTCTTTAACCCCTTAGTAGTGAATTATTCCCATCATCTGCTGTTGATTTAACCCCGTGGTAGTGAATTATGCCCCTCTGTTGTTGTTTTAACCCAGGGGTAGTGAAATATTCCCATCTGCTGTTGTTGTTTCTAACCCCGTGTTAGTGAAATATTCCCCTCTGCTGTTGTTGTTTCTAACCCCGTGGTAGTGAAATATTCCCCTCTGCTGTTGTTGTTTCTAACCCCGTGGTAGTGAAATATTCCACTCTGCTGTAGTCTTTAACCCCGTGGTAGTGAATTATACCCCTTTGTTGATGTTTTCAACCCCGTGGTAGTGAAATATCGCTTTCTGTTGTTGTTGTTTCTAACCCCGTGGTAGTGAATTATTCCCCTCTGTTGTTGTTTCTAACTACGTGGTAGTGAATTATTCCCCTCTGTTGTTGTTTCTAACTACGTGGTAGTGAATTAGTCCCCTCTGTTGTTGTTATTTCTTACCCCGTGGTAATGAATTATTCCCCTCTTTTGCTTATGTTTCTAGTCTCGTTTTAGTGAATTATTCTCACTTTAAGTGTAGACAGAAATACAATCATTCCCAGTATTTTCATGATCTTCGTGGGGTATGCACGGCGTGGGTGCTGTTCGTCTATTTCCTTTGGTCCTGGACAGAGCTGATGGTAGGGGATAGTATGCTGTATCCTCCTTGTGCTAGCTGATGAGTCGATCTGCTGGACGAGCAGTCAATTGTCGGGGTCGCTGTTGTAGTGGTAGTATCGCTCGTTTGTTATGTAGCAAACTTCATGTAGTATTACTTCATGTATTACCAAATCAAAGAGAGACAGATTACGATACATTTGTTCAGTATTCATATTCTTCGTTGTAAGAAATACGAATTCTGTTGAATACTCTAACACGTTCAAGAATAAATACTCTACTCCTGCTTCCATATGCCCCACGCGGATATCAGTTCAATACCAGACCACTTGATGTCGGTGTCCGAATATCACTGCCAGAATAACATAACCATCGTCAAGCAATCACGCCAGGATGGGCTTACTGCGCCCAGCACTTTTCTGCATCTCATCCCCAGACACGTTCTAATAGCGTCGAGGCAATTATCTTTAACTTACCTAAGGCAACATTGCCGGCTTCCTGGCTTAGAGGTTACGACTTTTCTCCGTAATCTCGTATACTCTCGTGGTTAACGTGATGACGGTGAGAATCAGCAGTGGTTCGAATCACATCGGTAACCTACGGGGTATGTGAGCCGGCCGCTCAGAAAGCAATGGCAAACTACTGAGCGTAATCTTGCCAAGAAATCAACATACAGCTGAAAGATGCTGGTGTTGACAGCGATGTCCTGTAAAGGATAGGCAAAAAAAAGGCAGCATTTAAGGAAGTGAACACATAAACAGCCTAGCGTGCACATGGCTTGGCGACTGCCTTGGCAGGAGATCTTTCAGCACCAGCTATAAATAATCCTACTGATTTTATCAAACTTTGCGATTATTTCTAGTTTAATTATTACTGGTAAAGCTGGTTCGTGCATTCTCCATAATCTTCTCCTCTACTTCTGCCTATCATTCCCTAGTGTAGCATAAGCCCTCCACAAAATGGCGCCCAGCCCCCGTATTGTTTGCTATCTCTTGCAGCTCCCTCAATGTCCTCCCCCTGTTACTAATCTCAGTTTTCAATTCTCTTCTCTGTGTCTTTTAAGGTCCCCCACTTTTTGTTGGCCCCGTGGGTTACAAAGACCTTTCTGGTTATTCTATTATGGTGTTTTCTCATTGTGTGTCCTACGTCTGTTCCTCGCCTCATCATTCACTAGTAGTTGTTTAGTTCGTTAATCCCCGTATTCGCGTCACACAATTCTCGCACAATGACAAAAGCCCCCTGACGACAAGAAGCTCTGTGAAGTGCTGCTCAACTCGCAACAGTGAAAGTAAAAACTTAGGGCATCAGACAAGTCCATTAACCAAAATCTGCAAAGCACAGTCATGAACCTGGATAAAGCTACACAACAGCCATTATTAGAGACATAAATGCAGCTGTCTCAGTGTGCAACAGACACGAGAAGCCACACACGTCACAATGACATATTAAACTGTCTGTAAATGTGCCAAAATTTGATAAATGAAACTAACGTATTACGCCTCGGTTTCATTCCGCCCCGTTCCTTTGTAAATGTGTTGGATCTTTAGAAATGACACGTAAGTTATATCAACTTGGTTTCTGTTCTTAAGGTTACGTGTTGATATTTAAGCAGAGTGTCTAGCGGTGTAAAATCCATACTTAGAGTGAATATGGCAGTTGTTACACATTGTGTGGCCGTGTTGTTTTTCTTATGTGTACCACTTGTGCGGTCAGCTGTTTACACCGATGGCAAGATGGTAGTGGAGTGGCGGTCAGTTGGTCAAGATCGCGCCAACAGGAAAGTCGTCAAATGCTTCTTGTATGATATCAGGTGAGTTACCAGCGAGACTATGTGTGTGTGAGTATGTGTGTACGTGTATCTGTATGTCTATATCTGTATGAGAATGTGTCTACGTGTATCTTTGTGTCTATATCTCTGTGAGTATGTGTGTTCGTATTTCTGTGTGAATATATCTGTTTGGGAATGTGTCTACGTGTATCTTTGTGCATATATCTCTGTGTGTATGTGTGTACGTGTATATGCATGTCTATATCTGTTTGAGAATGTGTCTACGTGTATCTTTGTGTCTATATCTCTGTGAGAATGTGTGTACGTATGTCTGTATGTCTATATCTGTTTGAGAATGTGTCTACGCGTATCTTTGTGTCTATATCCCTGTGAGTATGTGTGTACGTATATCTGTATGTCTATATCTGTTTGAGAATGCGTCTACGCGTATCTTTGTGTCTATATCTCTGTGAGTATGCGTACGTATATCTGTGTGTCTATAGCTGTTTGAAAATGTGTCTACGTGTATCTTTGTGTCTATATCTCTGTGACTGTGTGTGTACGTGTATCAGTGTGAATATATCTGTGTGAGTCTCTGAATGTATGTATGTGCACCTGTGTATGTTTACGTGCGAGCGCTGTTGGTGACTGTGTGTTTGTATGTGTGCCTACAACAACAACAACAACAACTACTACTACTACTACTACTACTACTACTAATACAACAACAACTACTACTACTACTACTACTACTACTACTACTACTACTACTACTAATACAACAACTACTACTACTACTACTACTACTACTACTACTACTACTACTACTACTACTACTACTACTACTACTACTACTACTACTACTACTACTACTACTACTACTGCTACTACCACCACCACCACCGCCGCCGCCGCCGCCACCACTACCACAGCCGTCACCACTACCTACCTACCATTACAACTACTAAATCGTTATTTTCTTCTTCTTTCCTGGCTCGTCTTCTTCTTCCCTTCCTCAAACAACTCCTCACCTCCTCCTCTTTCTTCTCCCGCTACTTCATTTCTTTCTCCACTATCATCATCTTTTGTCTTTTTCTACTTCATGGTCCCCATCTTTGCATTATTATTATTATTATTATTATTATTATTATTATTATTATTATTATTATTATTATGATTATTATGATTATTATTATTATTTGACCCTGATAAATATATATGTAAGTGGATAATCTTGAATAAACAGAGAGAGTTGGGACTGGTTGAAAGGATCATGGATACCCCTGGTACCAGGTATCTGATATGTGGTGACTTCAATGCCTGCACCAAGGAATGGGACAGGTCGGGAGAGAACAGCTAGGGTACTGCTCTTGCTGAGGCCTTGCTTGAGATGGATGTTGTCTGTCTAAATGACGGGACACCCACTAGACTAGCAATGAGACCGGGGAACCCGGACACGGCCATCGACCTGGCGCTTGTATTCCAAGAGGCGGCACCAGATATAAACTGGAGCTTCCTTGGAGACCATGGAAGTGACCACCTCCACTGTTCTGTGCTGATACCTAAGTCCAGCACAGTTAGGACTATAAGAGCTCTCAGGGCATTCTGTTATGATTGTGACCACTCTGCGCTTTTGGGGCGCATTAGATCACAGGGAAGATCTAAACCAATAAGAGCAACCGATTCAGTTGACACATAATTGGAGGAGGCTGAAAGATATAAAAAAAAGTAAAGGTGCAGGATTTTAAACTTCAGGCAGCAAGGGCAAAAAGGATTAAGTGGGGACAGTTTATCAATGAAGTCGGTGGGGATGTGACATTGGGAAAATTATGGAGGCTGCACCGGCAGATGAAGAGACAGGCGATGCCTGGTACACATGGCACCTTTTATAATGATAACAACCGACCTATGGCACTGACAAAGACAAAGTAGTGGCTTTTATTGCACGATTTTTAAAACAGACGGATTAGCAAGATAGGGCTATTAGAGATAACGTCAGAGAAGCCTTGTCACGAGTCACTAGGAAGGAGGCCTGTGAGATTAAGGTGGAGGATATTAGACGGGTACTGAAGCGGGCTAAAGACACAGCGCCAGGTCCAGATGGGGTGAGGTACTGCCATATGAGTAACATAAATGATGGGGACTTGGAGGAGATGGCTCTTTGTTTCAACCTAAGCATCAATACGGCGGAAATACCCCACGATTGGTGCAAAGCTACCTGGTCCCACTCCCAAAGCCAGGTAAGGATCACTCCAGACTTAATGGATACCGAATCATAACCCTGCAAAACACGTATGGCAGAGGCCTCGAAAAGATAGTAGCACGCAGGCTCCAGAAACATTTGGAAAATCGTAATCTGCTTCCCAAAGGGCTCGGGAGCTACCGGCCTGGGAAGGACACGTGGGCCAAAGCTGCAACTTTTGCATTTGATGTCTACGAGGGCTTCCAGGATAAGCAGGAGACAGTGGCGGTAGCTCTTGACCTGGAGAATGCGTATAAAAGGGTCAAGTATGATCAGTTGATATACACACTGTTTGGGGGGGGGGGGGGGTTGAGGGGGCTGCGTGGTCTCGAGGTATGGTGTCCGCCTCGAGTGCTGGAGGTCCCGGGTTCAAGCTCCGATGAGGGACTTTTTCTCGTGGACTTCTAGTAATAAAATTTCCCCTGGTCTCTGGGTAGTGAGATCGGACGCCCGTGTGTATTGTTGCGCACGTAAAAAATCCCTTGGCAGTTGGAAATCGAAAAAAAAAGTAGCCTAACGGTGCTGCCCGGGCAAAATTTCGAGTTAAAAATCTACCCAAAGTATTTCAGGATCCTCGCCGGTGCTACGGAGTTGGTGCACCAAGCTGAGTTTCTCCAAACTCAGGTTTGAGTTAGGGGGAGAACGGAGTACATATGGGTTACACCCGTGTGCCGTGATGTTGATCCATCGTCTAAACTAAACTAAACTAACCACACTGTTGGACATGGAGGTGTGCCCTTGCCTTGTTAGATGAGTTGCGGCGGTCCTTTATGGGCGTAAGGTTGCACTGCGCATGGGTACCTGGACTTTTGACCCTTGTACAATTACACCTGGTTTGCCACAGGGATGTGCCTTGTCCTCAGAGCTCTTTAATGTCTACACCAGAAAAATCGTAGCCATTGAGACAACAGGTGTGGGTAGAATTTTGACATTTGCAGATGATGTGCTGGTGTACAGACATGGCAGAGACAGGGCCAGTTTAGCAAAAGACTTAACGTGGCGGTAGACAAGGTGACGGAGTGGTGCAGGGAAGCACGGGCCTTTATAAACCCAGACAAGACATCGGTTGTGTGGTGCTCCCTGGATAACCGGATCGTCAAGGCAGATGCCCCAGTTATTATGTTGAATGGATGTCCTCTTAGGCGAGAGTAAATTAAAGTACTTGGGTATCACCTTTGACAGGTTTTTGTCTTTTAAGGATCATGTGGAACCTTTGGTGGTGAAGGCTGGTAGGGGACTTAATGCATTGAGGGCTATGGCAGCAACCGGGGTAGATCAGACGATGTTGTACAGGCTCTTTCAGCAGTTAATAATTTCTGTCATTGAGTATGGTTTGGGGCTGCTGACAGTATCAAGGAGCCAGCTTGAAAGGAAAGGTTGGAGCGCATACAAAATGCTGCCATGCGGGTAATCTTGGGATGTACACAGGACACGCCAATTATATGCATGGGGCATATCCTGGCGCTATCAACAATGACGGATAGGCATAGGTTCTTTCAGGCCAAATGGTACCTGAGAGTTGCTGCAGATAGGGATCACCCACTGCATGCAGCCATGGATATGGTTAAGGGTCATAGACTAAGACGAGGCAAGTCCTGGATGGCACAGGCGGAACTTTCTATACATCAGGTGTGTGATCTAGAGACCATCAGTCGTGAAAAAGAGTGGGTTAAGGTTCCGAAAGACACGACGGACTGGCACAATGTAATAATAACACTGGGTTGTGAGTGCAGGGAATGGGCAGCGGGCCGCACTGAGTTTTAAGTGCAACAGGTGATCCTGAGTAACACACATCAAGGCGACATAGTCATCTACACCGAGAGTGGTGAGTGGCTGGGGCTTTATTGCAAAGGCTAATGGACGAGTCTTGAAAAAGCAGAGTCTGGCATATGAGACTACGACCTCCAGCATGAGAATGGAAGTGGAGGCAGTAATAGTGGCATTCCGTTGGCTGGAGGAGACTACTGCAACACACATTGCATTCATTACGGATTCAAAGAGTATGCTTAGTAAGGTGGAGAAAGGAATGTTTCGTGTGGAATGGCTATCGGCGCTTCAGAGGTCACAGATTGTTAGAATTGTATGGATATTTTGCCCTGACCATGCGTGGGTGCAGGGAAATTAACAGGCTAATAGGCTAGCAGGGAATGCACCTCTTTGTGGTAGATTGCCTATGGACAAGGGGGAGGTGGTCGTGTGCTTGTGGGACCAGGTGGAGAAGGCTAAGGAACAGCTTGTGAACCCATTTGTGGAAAGAATGAGATTGCGGGGGATCGGCAGGGGTTCTGGAAGAATTTCGAAACTGAGAGTGAAGACCAGGAGAACTTTTAATCAGATAGCGGTGGGAACGATTAGTAGTATGACTCTTCGCTGGCTGTTGAACGAGGGGACGGAGCAAGTATGCGAATGTCCTGAGTGCAGTGATGTCGGTTCTTGACTCAACTCAACTCTATCATCATCATGATCATCATCATCATCATCATGATCATCATCATCATCATCATCATCATCATCATCATCATCATCATCATCATCATCATCATCATCATCATCATCATCATCATATACACTAGTAAGCCAATCATACAATAAAGACATCTTTGCGGCATGACATTTCCAGTTTGTCCACAACAGATCCCAGTTGAGGACACATTCACCTTCTCTGATTAATATAAGTCAGACATTCTTGCAGCACACATCCAGTCTCCCAGTTCCGCGGGCAGACCATCAGCATCTCAGATCTGAGCCTGTCCAACAGATGCTGTTGTTTTTTTTTTGCTCGCTCGCTTTGAACTCAAGCGTACTCCATACACGTGCTACTACTTCTAGTGCACTGAACTGGTTTTTGCACGTGGATTAGCTTCCCCTATTACCAGTGTCCCTCGTCATCAATCGAACCCACTCCGACTTTAGAGGTTCTTGTAATTTGCGTCCCCAAGTCAAGGACGAGATGTCAACAGTTTACTTCAAATGACCGATGTAGGGATTGAGCCCGCTAACTTGGCATCAGCACACCGGATGCGTAAGAACGGTCGCTCTTATCCATTCGGCCACGGTCACCTCCACCGACGGTTGTAAAGCGCTCACGTTTAAACTGTCTCTTTTGAGCGCGGTAGAGAGTACGGAGGTCGTTGGTTCTTTGAGAACTCCGAGTGTAGTTTTCTCAGAGATACCAGGGGTCGTCGCTGGAGCTAAGTTCGTGCTTTGCGCGACTCTTTCGGAAGGCCGCCCTGCGGGAAGAGACTGAGCTGTATGGGATAAAACCCGGAGCAATGAAGTCGATCCTCTCGTCTCTAAACTCCTTCTTCCTGCTCTTCTTCTTCTTCTTCTTCTTCTTCTTCTTCTTCTTCTTCTTCTTCTTCTTCTTCTTCTTCTTCTTCTTCTTCTTCTTCTTCTTCTTCTTCTTCTTCTTCTTCTTCTTCTTCTTCTTCTTCTTCTTCTTCTTCTTCTTCTTCTTCTTCTTCTTCTTCTTCTTCTTCTTCTTCTTCTTCTTCTTCTTCTTCTTCTTCTTCTTCTTCTTCTTCTTCTTCTTCTTCTTCTTCTTCTTCTTCTTCTTCTTCTTCTTCTTCTTCTTCTTCTTCTTCTTCTTCTTCTTCTTCTTCTTCTTCTTCTTCTTCTTCTTCTTCTTCTTCTTCTTCTTCTTCTTCTTCTTCTTCTTCTTCTTCTTCTTCTTCTTCTTCTTCTTCTTCTTCTTCTTCTTCTTCTTCTTCTTCTTCTTCTTCTTCTTCTTCTTCTTCTTCTTCTTCTTCTTCTTCTTCTTCTTCTTCTTCTGCTTCTTCTTCTTCTTCTGCTCCTCCTGCTTCTCCTCCTCCTCGACCACCTCCTATTTTCTTGCCTTTATTCATCGCGATTGGTTTACTGTCTTACCATTCCCCAAACTGATATTACATTTTAAAATGACTTTCTGCCCGTGGATTCAGGGGAAAAACATGGTCAGGGACCTTGTCTGGGGTCAAACCCACAGAGCTACACATCACCAACTCCACCCAAATGTCCGTCCTCGAAGCCGACTGCATCCGGAAACAGAAGCAGCAGTTAAAGCGTCAACATACAAGGAAGGGGAAACGAAGTGTGCTGAATTTTCTGTGGGGAATTTACCCAGGTGAGGATTCTGCTTCCCTTTTTCATTGCAGTCTATTATACACAGTAAAATATACCGAGGAGACGGTACAGAGTGTGGACAACCATCCTGTGAGGGTTTAAGGTTTATCAGAATTATGTGTTGTTTGTTCATCAAGAATGATGATGACTATTTATTTCATCCAGTGCGGTTGAAAGTATGGAGCCGTGAGTTTTAAGATGGCTGATAAGGCCTATTGTGGCTCGAAATGTTCTTTGACAATGTGGGCAAAGAATGCTTGACGTTCCAGGAGAAGGATCTCCTTCAGTGGTTTTTCTGTCCAGCCTTTCCTTCACAGCTCTTGCAGTCCTGGTTAATTCACAGGTGACTGCACCCTTGTGTAATGATGTACGCCACGAATTTCGGTCTTTGGCAAAAGTCTCCCAGGTGTCAAGATTAATTCCAAAAGCTTTCAGTGAGATTTTCAGAGTATCTTTAAAGCGTTTCCTCTGGCCACCTTGGGAGCGTTTACCACAACGCAGCTCGACGTAAAAAATTCGTTCAGGGAGCCTGTGATCTGGCATGCTAGTTAAGTGACTAGCCCAGCGAACCTGATTCGTCATTAGTAGAGTGTGGATACTGGGCATGGACGCTTTTTCTAGAACTTCAGTGTCTGGGATCTTGTCTTGCCATTTAATCTTCAATAGCTTCCTAAGGCAGACTGTGTGGAAGTGGTTTAATTTCCTAGCGTGTCGCTGATAAACAGTTCAGGTTTCACAAGCTTATACCAGTGTGGATAATACAACTGCTTTATAGACTTTCAGTTTTGTTTGTAGGCTTATTCCATTTCTATCCCATACATTCTTGTACAGTCTGCCAACGGCCTCGCTGACCTTGGAGATTCTTCCATTTACTTCGTCATCAATTGTGGCAGCTTTTGACACAGTGCTGCCAGGATAGGTGAATTTGTCCACAACACTTAATCTATGACCATTCACCTTGATATTCGGCACGGTGTGATTATTCCCTGGAGCTGGCTGGTACATAACTACAGTCTTCTCCAAGTTGATATTGAGCCCAAAGTTGGCACAGGCATATGAGAAAGCTGAAACATTGTGTTGCATGTCTGCCACTGAATTGGCATATAGAGCGCAATCATCAGCAAATAGCAGTTCTCTGACGGTGCCGCTGTTAGTTTTGGTCATAGCTTTCAGCCTTCTGAGATTGAACAACTTTACATCCATGCGATAGTTAATGTCTATTCCAATGTCATTGTTCTCGAAGGCATTCGTCAGCATAGCTGAAAACATGAGGCTGAACAGTGTTAGTGCCAGGACACATCTTTGCTTCACTCCTTCACTCAGACAGTTCACCATTTCCCTGTACTCTTGCCTGCATACCATCACGAAATAGCAGCACTATTTGGACAAACTTTCGTGGAAAGCCATATTTCGCCATAATCTTCCACAGTCCTTTTCTGCTGACTGTATCAAAAGCCTTGGTAAGGTCAATGAAAGTGGAGAACATTTCGGAGTTCTGTTCCTCACATTTCTTTTCCAACTGCCTTGCAGCGATAATCATGTCAACAGTTCCTGGTTCTTTTCTGAAGCCACATTGACTCTCAGGAAGAAGACCTTGATCGAGATTGGCTGTGAGGCGATTGAGAAGAATTCTGGCGAGTATCTTCCCTGCAATTGAAAGCAAGGAGATGCCTTGGTGGTTGTCACAGGATTGGCGGTTTCCTTTTCGTTTGTAAAGGTGGACTATTGACGCGTCCTTGAAATCTTGTGGCATGGTCTCGTTCACCCATATGTTTGTAAAGACTTGGTGAAGCTGCTCTGTTAGGTTCGGCCCACCTACCTTGTATATCTCTGCAGGGATAGAGTCAGGACCAGGCGCCTTACCGCTGGAAAGTTGCTGGATGGCTTTGTCTACTTCCACTACAGTTAGTAGGTCGTCAAGAGTATTATTAGTGGGAAATTGAGGAAGGCAGTTGATGGTTTCATCATCGAAGGAGGAAGTTGCATTAAAGATGTTGCTGAAATGCTCTGCCCAGCGTTGAAGGATTTCTTTCTTATCGGTGACCAATGTTTTCCCACTGCACTGAGGAGGGGAACTATGCCTGGTGATGAAGGACCATAGACCGCTTTCAGTGAGTCGTAGAAGTTTTTCATTTCATGTCTGTCAGCAAAGCCCTGAATTTCATCAGCTTTGCTGCTCAGCCAGGAGTCCCGCATGTGCCGAAGTTTCTGCTGCACTATTCTCCGAATGTTATTAAGACATCTTTTTTTTTTAATGTTGACTTCGGGTCATTCAAATGTGCCGTGAAGAGAAGATGTTTCTCGGCCAACAATTGGTTGATGTCTTCAGAATTTTCATCAAACCAGTCTTTATGCTTTCGAGGGGCTGGACCCAGGAGTTCCATAGCAGTGTTGTAAATTATGTCCTTTAGGACGCTCCACTCTGTTTCCGCATCCTGTTTAGCTGCAGCATAGTGTGTGAGGCGTTCTTCCAGCATATTTTCAAACGACAGCTGCATTTATTTGCTGTTTAGGCTGGTGACATTCAGTTTTTTTTTTTTTTTTTTTTTTTTTTTTTTTTGCATTTTTATCCCTTGAGGACGCCGTGGTGGTTTGATGTGTATGTTTATTTTTGAGATAATGAGACGATGGTATGTCCAACATTCGGCACCACACATGAATTTTGTCACTCGAACGTCTTGTCTGTCACTCCTCCTGACGATGACATAGTCAATGAGGTGCCAGTGTTTCGAGCGAGGGTGCATCCACGGTGTTCTATTTCTCGTGGGAAGACGGAAGATTGTGTTGGTGATCAGGAGATAGTATTCGGCACAAGTCTGAAGGAGGAGGAGTCCATTGCTGTTACAATTTCCGACTCCGTACTTTCCAATGATGCCACTCCAAAAGTCCTTGCCTACTCTGGCATTGAAGTCCCCAAGGAGTATAAGTTCGTCTCCTTTGGGAGCAGATGTTGATATGTTGTGCAGGTCCTCATAGAACTTGTTTTTGACGTCATCTTCATTGGTCATAGTTGGTGCGTAGACACTTACGATGTTTGCATTCTTCTTTCATTTCAGCAGGGGTAACTTAATGGTCATGAGCCTGTCGTTTATAGCCTTTGGACATCCAGCTAGTTTGCTGACTAGGGCCGTCTTAATGGCAAATCCCACACCGGATTGGCGTCTTTCTTCGCTTTTCTTTCCATTCCAGAAGAATGTGTAGCCGGCACCTATTTCACAGATTTGGCCTTCTTCTGCAAGTCGTGTTTCGCTCAAGGCTGCAATGTCGATGTTGTACCTACCCAGCTCTCTCCCATTCAGTGCTGTTCGTCTCTCTGGACCCGACGCGCCATCTCTGTCAAGTAGGGTGCATACATTCCAAGTTCCAATTGCCAAGGGAATATGGTTTGCTCTTTTAGCTTTACCTGGTTTTACTTTGTGTGTATGTCGACCGCAGTATAGGGTAACCACCAACCGCGGCTAGCTGGTTAGGTAATGATTGATCGGACAATGTTAAGTTCACCTTTTCAAGCCCCTTCCTCGTTCTATGGAGGTGAGCAGTGCTTTCCTATAGAGGGCTGCTCAGTCACTCAGGAGGCTGCCGTGAATCCTACTGCTGCTCCGGTCAGTAGAAGACGACCATATGGCCTGAGCCGCCTGTGTGCAGGTCTATGACTACAGCTGCCAGCTTACCCACGCCTGCCGCTTCGCCGCTTGCCCATCGCCACAGGGCTTGACGATGATATATGAAGCTGGATGAAGAATGACTTGCACGATGAAATGGATTAAAGTGAAGAAGAGTTGCGCAATTCGTCGACCTCACTCTCTCGCCTGAGTCCATCTGAGTCCAGTGGCAAGACAAGTCAAGACGACTGGAGATGAATACATGTGCAGTGGATGACCAGGGCGCTCTACGTGCCTTGCCGTGCTCATTACGTTCCACAACACTGTGCAGGTGAACGCCGTCTTGCCCGTTGAATCAACAATGATTTCTTCCGCGCAGTCTGCCGAGTTCTGTCTTCATATGCTGGGGAGGCATACCATAGTTCACCTATTGGCTTGACATCAAATCGGCTACCCACGCTTGGTTTAGCCAGCCTGTCACAGCTGTTGCCCGGGAGGTGGCTACTATCGCATGCTGACAGCTACTAGGAACCACAGGCGTAAGCTGAATGTCAGGCTTGGACCAGTGGGGCATGTGCCCTGAAAAGAGCGTGACAGTCATCCTTACCAAAGGTACTACCAATGCCTGATACCCCGTAAACCCTCCCCCCCCCCTCCCTCCCCCACCCTCATCCCCCGAATTATAACTGATTAGAAGAAGACTTGGTCTGAAACCAGTCATGAAATTTATTACAAAACTTCAGATGGTTTGGTCATATAACAAAAATGCCCTGGTACCAACTACCATAAAAATCCGCATTGATGAAATGCAATAGATACAGAGCTAGGGGAAGATGGGTTATCGTATCAAGAACAACTTTAGATAAGTTAAGACTAACTAACAAAGTGCATTGGAAGGAGAACTTACAATGTGCCTATATCTCTGTTCTGTCAATATTTAAATTGGTGCTTATTTCAATATTTCTCGGCTTTCTATGTCAAAATTCTTGCTATGTCTCGTATAAGTCACAATCTCACTGATGTATGGCACACCATCTCATTGCTGTATGACACATCATCTCACTGATGTATGGCACACTATCTCACTGATATATGGCACATCATCTCACTGATGCATGATACACCATCTCACTGATGTATAGCACACAATCTCACTGATGTATGATACACCATCTCACTGATGTATGGCACACCATCTCACTGATGTATGATACACCATCTCACTGATGTATGATACACCATCTCACTGATGTATGGCACACCATCTCACTGATGTATGATAATCATCTCACTGATGTATGGCACACCATCTCACTGATGTATGATACATCATCCCACTGATGTAGGGAGTCTCTGTGGCGAAGTGGTCAAGCCGTTTGACTCGTACTCCGAAGGTTGTGGGTTCGATTCCGGGCCGCGTCCTTCGGTTTACGAGTTAAATGTTTCGGAGACTCCTGTGGGTCGTCGCTAAAAACTACGGAGTTCGTGCTTTGTGCGACGCTTTCCGTGCTGTGGAAAGAGACCGAGCCATATGGGATAAAACCTGGTGCAATGAAGTCGACCCTGTCGACTTTAAGCGACTTTTTTTTATCTCACTGATGTATGATACACCATCTCACTGATGTATGGTACACCATCTCTTTAATATATGACACATCATCTCACTGATGTATGACACACCATAACACTGATGTATGATACACAATCTCTTTAATATATGACACACCATCTCACTGATGTATGGCACACCATCTCCATGATGTATGATACACCATGTCCCTGATGTATGATACCCATCTCACTGATGTACGACACACCATCTGACTGATGTATGACACACCATCTGACTCATGTATGACACTGATGTGTGTAACTGACCGTGTGCCCCTCTATTTCAGGAACCAAGTGGTGTGGTAAAGGGAATGTGGCCGTAGATGGGAATGATCTGGGCCCGGCCTATAAGACGGACGCCTGCTGCAGGGACCACGACACCAAGTGTGGCATATACATCCTGTCTGGGGAGAGTAAATATGGGGCCACAAACAACGAGATATACACAATGTGAGATATCATCATCATCATCATGTGCCATGCCGATAAGCTTATACGATCATGGTTGGCCATCTCCACGATCACCAAAACCTTGGATCAGTTCTGTGTGCTTGTCTGCATTATACCACGTAGCCAAGCCATCCAGGAATTCGTCTCTTTACCTTCCCCTCGCTCTTTTCCCGTCAAGTCACTAAGTTTGTTATTTTATTCTTTCCTGATAACGTGCTCAAGAAACTCTTGACTATCTACGTTTATTTTCTCTAATAAATTTACAGATTTTATTTGTTTCTTGTAGGACTAGCTCGTTTTTCGCCTTTCAATAGTATTATCATTTTCCTCACAAATCACATTTCCATTGACATTAGATCTTTCTCACCTTGTCTGCCCAATGTCAATTATTCACACGCATACAACAGTGTGATTTCTTATAGCATTGCAACACTCTTCTTTTTTTTTCACGACAATTGACAGATTTTTACTGGTGAGAACATTCTCCATCTTTCTAAAGGCTACTTTTACCAAAGCGATTCTTGCTCTAAGCTTTACACGGCACCTTTCATCAGTTGTTATGACTGTTCAGAGGTACTATCATTTACTGCCTATAGTACCTTGTGGTGTAGGACAGGAGGCTCTTGAGCCTGAGGAATTGAGGCCGCCTGGCTAGTGCAGTCACCGCGATCTGTGCAGGTTAGAGTTTTCTTTTTGCCCCGGACAGAAAAAAACTCCATACCTTATCGAGAACCCGGGTCTCCCGAAGGAGAGCCCGGCATTCTAACCGCTCGGCCAGAGATAGCCGCTCCTCGAGGATTTCTGTTTAGAGATAGTTGTACCAATTCACTATTTTAAGAAAATGCGCATTTATTTGGATTTTAGATTGTGGTATTTCTTTCTACTAAGAGACGACCCTAATATCTGTCTTCTTACAATTTAATTCTAACCCTAGTTGTTCATTGTGTACAATCACCGCATCTACTAAATGTTGCAAATCTGGTTTATTGTCGGCAATCAAAGTGTATCATGTGTATATCTTATGTTGTTTTCATGTCCTCCGACGGCCACACTCTCATATCCTCCGACGGCCATACTCTCATGTCCACCGACAGCCATACTCTCATGTCCACCGACGGCCATACTCTCATGTCCACCGACGGCCATACTCTCATGTCACCCGACGGCCATACTCTCATGTCCTCTATATTTCTCATCTTATTTTCACTTATAAAATATCCCATGTACTTTACAGGACACTATGATCACCCCCAGGATAATATTAGACCCAGGGGGCTGCGTGGTCTCGAGGTAGGGTGTCAGTCTCTAGTGCTGGAGGTCCCGGGTTCAAGCCCCGGTGATGACCGGGATTTTTTCTCGTGGACATCTAGTAATAAAATTTCCCCTGGTCTCTGGGTAGTGAGATCGGACGCCCGTGTGTATTGTTGCGCACGTAAAAAATCCCTTGGCAGTTGGAAATCGAAAAAGAGTAGCCTAACGGCGTTGCCCGGGCAAAATTTCGAGTTAAAAATCTACCCAAAGTATTTCAGGATCCTCGCCGGTGCTACGGAGTTCGTGCGCTGAGCTGAGTTTCTCCAGACTCAGGTTTGAGTTAGGAGGAGAACGGAGCACTTATGGGTTGCATCCGTGTGCCGTGATGTAGATCCATCGACTAAACTAAACTAAACTAAACTAAACTAGACCCAGTAGTTTGCCTTGCTTTCTCAACGGGAAGTCAAGCTTAACTCCAGCTTAATCACTGGTAGAGATTGAACCGCCTACCTCGTCATCAGAGCATCAGCCTGTAGGATAGAGCGCTCTTACCCTTTCGTGTTAGTTAGCTGCACATTCTTTACAGAACGTCGCAGTCAACACCAGCATTTTGTGCTGTTGTGATCTCTTGGCAAGTTTACGTTCAGTAGTTGTCCTTTGCTTTCTTAACGACCGGCACCCATACCATTTCGTTAAAAAAAAAAACCAAGGTTGTCTGCTGCAAAATCGCCCGCAACTGTGTTTCGAACGCGTATATGCGGGGTTACGAACTGCGTCCGTAATCCCTTAGCCTCGGAGTCGGCACCCTTTTGTGTAGCCACTGCAAATGTGACCTGATCACAAACAATCTGTAGACATTGTGCATCCCGTGGCACACCTCTCAGGGCAGATTGATATTGACCTACTTCCACATCAATGTTGATGGCCGCTTGTTATTACCAACATATGTTCTGCACAAGTCTAATGTAGATCTGCCAGCATATTTGTCATGTCGACATGTGTTACTCTTGTGTGTAGGCGGCGCAGCAAATATTTCAGTCTAATAATAATATACTATACTGTTTAATCACGTGACATCTGTAGTGTGTTGACAGCCAATATTGTGTCACCAACAAATAGATGCACTCAGTGTGAGATGTCACATAGCTGATCCACCAATCCATCTATTGTAATACGTGTTTGTATTCGGTGACATAGCACATAGCGAGTGTCTACAGCCCAGGTAGCACCTGTCGGGCCGGTAGTCATGTCTTCCACGCCTTACAAGGCTGGTTTCTTTTAAATTGAGCTAAGACGTCTCCATGGCGAAGGTGTTACGGACGAAGTTAGTAATCCTGCATATCGTTTTCGAAACACAGCTGCGTGCGATTTGGCAGCAGACCACCTTGCGTTGTTTTTTTTTAAGGGAATGGTATTGGTGCCGGTCGTCCAGAAAGCAATGGCAAATTACTAATTAGAACCATTGTAAAACTTGCCCATGAATCACAAAGAGCCAAAAAATGCTTGGGTTGACTGTTACGTCCAGTAAAGGATACGCACCTAACTTAAAGCTCCGGAAGAAAATGTTTCGGGGAGAAAATACGGTCGGCCTGACACTGATTTGCCATCAGTCGTTGAGCATTGATTGGTTTAACAATATGTGGGGTTAGCTTCATAGGTCCAACACACCTTCAAGTAGTCGTTAGTTTTTAAATAAAATATTTAATATTGATATTTGTACAACGGGATATGCAGTGTGTAGTCTACTGTTGAAGAAATATTGATCTTGACCCTGTATTGATCTTGACCCTGTATTGATCTTGACCCTGTATTGATCGTGGTCTGTATTGATCTTGACCTTGTTCAACTGTTGACAGTCGACTGGTCCGAGTTAGGATGGTTGTCCAATCTGTGTCTGCAAAAGCTGCAAAGGACTTGCCATGTGTAGGACCAGCACATGATATAGGATTGTAGGACCATCACATGATGTAGGACTGTAGGACCAGCACATGATATAGGACTGTAGGACCATCACATGATGTAGGACTGTAGGACTAGCACATGATATAGGACTGTAGGACCATCACATGATGTAGGACTGTAGGACCATCACATGATATAGGACTGTAGGACCATCACATGATATAGGACTGTAGGACCATCACATGATATAGGACTGTAGGACCATCACATGATATAGGACTGTAGGACCATCACATGATGTAGGACTGTAGGACCAGCACATGATGTAGGACTGTAGGACTAGCACATGATATAGGACTGTAGGACCATCACATGATATAGGACTGTAGGACCATCACATGATATAGGACTGTAGGACCATCACATGATGTAGGACTGTAGGACCATCACATGATATAGGACTGTAGGACCATCACATGATGTAGGACTGTAGGACCATCACATGATGTAGGACTGTAGGACCATCACATGATGTAGGACTGTAGGACCATCACATGATATAGGACTGTAGGACCATCACATGATGTAGGACTGTAGGACCATCACATGATGTAGGACTGTAGGACCATCACATGATATAGGACTGTAGGACCATCACATGATGTAGGACTGTAGGACCAGCACATGATATAGGACTGTAGGACCATCACATGATATAGGACTGTAGGACCATCACATGATATAGGACTGTAGGACCATCACATGATGTAGGACTGTAGGACCAGCACATGATATAGGACTGTAGGACCATCACATGATGTAGGACTGTAGGACCAGCACATGACGTAGTACTGTAGGACCAGCACGTGATGTAGTAATGTAGAACCATCACATGATGTGGCATTGTAGGACCAGCACATGATGTAGTACTGTAGGACCATCACTTGATGTACTACTGAACGCTTGGGGTGGGGGATGGAAGGTGAGGGGGACAGGTCTCTTGTCCTGACCCCGCGGACGGCCTCTGTGTAGTTTACTATGTCCGAGACCTGGCCCTGTTTGTGATCCAGCTTCTCTGTTGTGCGTCTCTTAGAATGAACTCGTTTGACTGATTCTTGATCCACGATATTTCTATGATTTTTTGTGTAACATGTAAGTTCAATCTTCAATCTACTTACAGAAATGATTGTAGGTGTGACGCCCAGTTCCATAATTGCCTCCAGCAAGCAAACACCGTCGTCTCCAACAATGTTGGCCAATTGTTTTTCAACATCATTAGAGTGAAATGTCTCCAGGTCAAACCTACAGCCAATGGCACCGTCTACGGCAATATGTGAGTCCAACAAACTAACACACCCACTCTAATCTGAGTCCATCAAGCTAACACATCCACTCTAATCTGTGAGTCCAACAAGCTAACACATCCACTCTAAATTGTGAATCCAATAAACTAACACGTCCACTCTAATGTGTGAGTCCAACAAACTAACACATCCACTCTAAATTGTGAATCCAATAAACTAAAACGTTCACTCTAAACTGTGAGTCCACATACTAACACATCCACTCTAACCTGTGAATCCAGCGTACTAGCACATCCACTTTAAACTGTGAGTCCAACACTAATACATCCACTCTAATCTGTGAGTCCAACACACTAACACATAACCTCTAAACTTGAGTCTAAAAAACTAACACATCCACTCTAAACTCTGAGTCCAACAAACTAACACATCCACTCTAATCTGTGAGTCTAACAAACATATCCACTCTAAACTGTGAGTCCAACAAATAACGTATCCACTCTAATCTGTGAGTCCACCAAACTAACACATTCACTCTAAACTATGAGTCCAACAAATTATCACATCCACTCTAAACTGTGAGTCCAACAAACTAACACATCCTCTCTAATCTGTGAGTCCAACAAACTAACACACCCACTCTAAACTGTGAGTCCAACAAACTAACACATCCACTCTAAATTGTGAGTCCAACAAGCTAACACAGTCCCGACTGTCATGCTTTATAGTCCAACAGTGATCTGCCATCATGTGGGCATCTCAAAGTCCCTGATATCTCTGTTCCATTGTTTTTATATCTTGGTGAAATTTTTCACCTAGCTCTTCACTAAAGTCGCCATGATTCACGGGAAAGAACTGTAAATGATTATGGATATAGTGAAATTGTATGCTCAGGTTGCATCCAAACTTAAAAAAAAAAATTGACAGGATGTTTTCAACTAATTCAGAATAATTGTCTACTTTAAAGTTACCCAGAAAGTTTTGCACAATTAAAACAAATGATGACCAGGTTGTGGACTCTGTTATGTTCATCGAATCAATGACATTTGGATCGTTTATTAACTTTTTAATTTGAGGTCCATCAAAAATTCCAGCTTTAAGTTTTTTCTATATTCAATTCCAAAAAACTTTATGCATAAATAATGAAAATATTTGTTCAAATTCCTGCACCAAGCTTAATATGTAATGGTGGCGCAACCCCACAAACATATGAAGCATGGGTATTTGGTGAATCTGCTTTGCTGTCCAAGCTAGAAGTTCAGCATTTTAAGATCTACACAAACCATCCAGTTATGTTCTAAATACTTCAATTTTTTCAGAACTGTACTTATTGTAGCATACTCCTCCTTCATTGTAGTAGAATAGGCAATTGGAATTGAGCCATATTTGTTAACATTGTGTAGGAGAACACATTTCAAATTTCTATTAGAAATGTCAATGAAAAGTCGCCACTCATCTGGTGTATAACTTACACTCATTTCGTTTACAAGGTCTCTTACATTAGTACAAAACACAAGGTTGTTTTCTTTACAAAGGAATGGAAGAAAACCTTGCTCTCTGCTGCGATAAAATGTAATCTTTGTTTCAGCAGTGAGTATTTTTTTTCCTTTCAATCTTGAAGCCTACTTCTTCTTCTTCTTTCGTTCGCCTGAAATATGTCTATAACTGCAATGTTGTCTCTTGTATGAATCTAAACAGTCTTTTTTAGTTCACTCAGCGGTTCATAGAGTTTATCTTCCACTGTTGTCTCTCGAGGTCAGAAGGTTCGCCTGGATATGTTGTAGTTTGGGCAGTCCTGCAGTATGCATTATGCTGTCTGCAACACCGACCCACATGTGCACATGGCTGATTCCCCAATCTTGAATTTTGTATACATGTGGTTGCGTAATCTATTGTGTCCTGTTCTGAGACGCAGAATAATGACTTGCTCTGGTCTGTCCATAACGTGGTAGTCGTCTTGAGTAGGGTTTGGTGACCTTTTGACTGATTTGATCATTCTTTTCTTTTGGTGGTATGAAATGAGCACATCAGGTTGTTTTTCTTTTGCTCCTTCCTTAGCCAAACGTACTACCTGCTTTCTGTTAGCACCGAACGTTGGGCGGCGCTTACCAAACCCGACACCCCACATTGTGCCAACGGCTTCGGGCGGAAGAGCGCAATTGGGAGGGTACAAGCCTTACCCTGGTGCGAGGAAATGCAACCTAAAGACAAAATGTCATGGCAGGGTAGACCAGGCCCTAAGCCTTGGTTGGCGGCTGGTCTAGGATCGAAGCTCCGACAGGCGGACAGTTAGGGCAATGCTTTGCTGATCCGGCAGCTTTTGCAGCTTGTCTTGTTCCAGATGTAGAGGTGTTACCTTTCCTCTGGAGTGAACTAGGCAGACCGAGAGAGGGATCATGCTGCATGGGCAACACGTGATCTCTATATTTTAGCCCAGGCTTTGTGCTATGGAGAGGCAATAACTCCATCCCTGGTCTTAACCGGTCTCGGAATCAAAGCGAGAGGCAACTGTTACGGGTTATAAGTCCCTGTCAATTGACGTAGACATGGGGCGCGACGCGTTGTCTCTGACGGTGGGAGACATCTACAGGTGTCACTGATCAGCTACCGCCCGCCTCAAGCTGGGCAGCCCCCGGCCAATTGGGTGCTTATCCGCCACAGCCTGCCTGCTTCAATGAGTGCTTGGGGCTAGGACAAAATCTGAATCGCAGGCTGTAAAACCAATGCACTAGGTACTAATAAAAAGAAAAATAGAAACCTCATGCTACGGCTTGCAACCTGGAACGAGAGAACCATGTGTCCAGGATTTTCCACTGACTTTACCAATATTGACGATGTGAGAAAAACGGTTATGATTGATGCCGAACTCAGTCGTCTTAACATTGATATTGCTGGCCTGCAGGAGACTCGCCTCGCTGAGGAAGGATCACTCAGAGAAAATAATTACACCTTTTTTTTTGGAAGGATAGAGGGCAGGCAAAAAAAAGGCAACACGGTGTGGGCTTTGCAGTGAAGAATTCTCTACTGGGAATGATTGAAATTCCAGCAGGAGGAAATGAAAGACTATTATCCCTGCGCTTGGCAACCTCATGTGGTTTCGCCACCATTATTACTGCATATGGACCGACATTCGATTCCTCTGATGATGTGAAGGATTCGTTCTATGAGGAGTTAGACTCCGTGATCAAGGCAGTTCCAAAATCTGACTACATTTATATGCTCGGTGATTTCAATGCTCGTGTGGGCAAGGACTCGAGTTCTGGCCAGTGTGCCTTGAAAAATACAACATCGGTCGCATGAATGAAAATGGGCAAAGGCTGTTGGAGCATTACACCAGAAATGACCTATGTATTACAAACTCCTTTTTTAAAACAAAAGAGCTGCATAAAGTCACATGGAAACATCCAAGATCCGGCCATTGGCACCAGCTGGACTTCATCATCACATGGAGACAACATCTGAACCATATATCATTGACTCGAAGTTACCACAGTGCTTACAGTGATACGGATCATTCTTTGGTTGTTGCAAGGGTTAGACTGAGACCAAAGAGAATCTACACAGCCAAACAAATATCTAGCCCCAGGATTAATATTATTAACACTCGCCATCCTGAAAAGTGTTTTAAGTTTCAGCAGCAACTTGAAGACGCTTTCACGGATACACCAGAAAAGTGTACAGTAAATGAAAATTAGGGTCAACTTAAGGAAACTCTTTATAAAACTGCCGTTGGGGTTTACGGCACTGTGGATCATAAGAGGCAGGACTGGTTTGCGGCAAACAGACAGACTCTGCAGCCCTTGATTAATAAGAAGAAGCTAGCTCTCTTAAGAAACAAGGAAAGACCAACGCGTAACACTCTGAATGAGCTAAAGCAAGCTAGGAAGGATGTGCAAAGGGCTGCCAGGCAGTGTGCAAATGATTATTGGATCAAGTTATGTGAGTCCATTCAAATCGCATGTGATAAGGGAAACATCAGAAGCATGTATGAATGAATAAAGAAAGCCTGTGGTCCAATGATCAAAAGAAGTGCACCATTGAAAACCTTGACTGGAGAAATCATAACTGATACGAAACAGCAGATGGACAGATGGGTAGAGCACTATTTGGAGCTTTACTCAAGTGAGACCAAACTAGCGGTTGATGCCCTCAACGCCATAGAGGCTCTACCAACTCTTGACCACCTGGACACACTTCCCACCATAACAGAAGTTAAGTGTGCTATAAATGAACTTGCATCTGGCAAGGCTCCGAGTAAGGATGGGATTCCAATAGAGTTTATTAGGAGTGGGAAAGACACTCTCATTCTACAGATCCACCAGCTAATAGAGCTATGTTGGCGAGAAAGACAAGTCCCACAGGATTACAAAGATTCAAGCATCATAACACTGTACAAGAACAAGGGCGATCGGAGTGACTGAAGCAACTATAGGGGTATCTCACTTCTATGTATTCTTGGAAAAATATTTGCCAGAATTGGTCTGCGCAGACTTCAAGTCCTAGGAGATCAAATCTACCCCGAATCACAGTGTGGCTTTCGACAGAACCGGTCTACCATTGATATGATATTCTCATTGCGACAAATGCAAGAAAAATGCCGTGAACAGAATTAACCACTGTTTATTGCCTTCATTGACCTCACATAGGCATTTGATTTGGTCAGTCGTGAGGGTCTGTTCAAGGCACTAAAGAAGATTGGCTGCCCACCAACTCTTCTGTCCATTGTGGAATCGTTCCACAGAGGCATGAAGGGTATAATCAAGTTTGATGGTGCAACTTCTGAAGAGTTTGAAATCAAGAGTGGAGTTAAGCAAGGTTGTGTACCCTCTTTGGAATATACTTTTCACTTCTACTGAAATATGCCTTTCGTAATCAGGATGGTGGTATATACATTCACCCACTCTCAGATGGCGGCCTTTACAATGCTCAGAGATTGGAGGCCAAGACCAAAATTAGTAGGGTACTGATCAGAGAGTTGCTTTTTGCAGATGATGCAGCAGTTACGACCCACTCTGAGGAAGAATTACAATGTCTACTATCTGCATTCTCCAATGCTTGTTCTGAATTTGGTTTAACAATTAGCAAAAAAGAAGACACATGGGGTGCCATCAATATTTATTGACGACGCCGAAACTAGAGATGGTAGACCATTTTACATATCTAGGATCAGTGGTAAATAGCAAATTATCCTTAGATCAGGAAATCAACATCCGAATTGGTAAGTCAACAACAACAATGAACAGGTTAAGAAAAAGAGTCTGGGAGAACAGGAAGCTTACTGCCAAAACAAAAGTCCTTGTCTATCAAGCCTGTGTCCTTAATACTATTCTTTATGGCAGTGAAACCTGGACAAGTTACTCACACCAAGAGAAACGTTTAAACAACTTTCATATGCGGTGTCTGCGAATAATTCTTAGTATTAAGTGGCAAGACAAAATCACAAATACTGAAGTATTGGAAAGATCAGGTTGTGAGACGGTTTATTCCATGCTCAGTCTTCGTAGACTTAGATGGATAGGACATGTTAGGAGGATGGATGATGGTAGAATACCAAAGTACATCTTTTTGGTGAATTACAAATGGGTAAGAGATCTCAGGGTCGGCCTCTACTACGATACAAAGATGTGTGTAAGCGGGACATGATTGATACAGACATTGATAATGCACATTGGGAGCAAGTCGCCGCTGAACGTGTTGCATGGAGGGCAAACATCAGAAATGTAATAAAGACACAGTAGAAAATTATTGCAGATAAGTCACACACCGAGCGTGTGAGACGTAAGATGGTGCATGATGGTGGAAATTACCACGTGTTCACATGCACCCACTGTGAACAAACATTTACAGCGCGAATTGGCCTCATCAGTCACATTCGCTATCGTCATGGGTAAAAGTTATTATGCCTTTTTGAAGCACAAGCTATCGTCTGTCAAGACGGCAAGGTGCCAATGAATAGCCAAACGATCAGCTCTGTCGTTTCCGGGTACTCCACAGTGGGATGGTATCCACTGTATGGTGACCTTATGCTGATTGCTAAGTTCAGAAAGCAGTGTTCTTAGAATTGGCAATTTCCCAGACAGGAGTGCTTCTATTACTGATTTTGCATCTGTCAATAGCACCACAGGTTGTGTCCCATGTCTCTGTTGCTATCTTGATTGCCTCAATTTCATCATAGCATCATAGTTATGGCCGTACATTCCTGTTGGAACTCCGGCCGTTTCCCTAGTATTATTTGGGTATTCTATGTACACTCCCTCTCCTCCATTTTGAACAGCATTTTGTGCTGACCCACCTGTGTAGACTCGGATCCAGAGATCCCGTGGGTATTCGTCATCAAGGAAGCTAAGAGTGGCTGTTCTGTGCTGTACACTGTTCTGTTCATCCTTGTCAAATATTCTTCTCACTTTTGTCTGGATTTGTAGCGATAGTCTATGTTCATCTTTCCATGGGGTTCGCTCTGGAATAGTTTTCAGGGGGATACCAACTGTGGGCAGATCGGTGGCTTCTCTGTAGAGTCTTTGGCCTGGTGGATAAAACTACTTCTTTTTAACCGCCCCATAGCTAGGTTTTCAAATTGGTTCTTCATAGGGTGGCCTGGCAAGCTGAGAAACTGTTCTGCTTGTATTTGTGGTTTTGTATCTCTGCGTTCTCTTAAATCTTGTGTCCTCCCCATTTTCTCCTTTGCTAGTTTAGAGGTTGATCTTATCCCCCCTGTGATGACTCTAAGAGCTTGATTTTGCACCTTGTCTAGCTCTTTTAGTGTGGTTTTTTATGCTGAACACCACGCAGTTGACCCGTATTCCAGGCGTATGCTCTGTTGATAAACTTTGCTAAGTATTTTTCCACTGGCTCCCCATGTGGTTCCACTTAGCTTTCTCAGGATGGTTATTTTCCTTCTGGCTTTTGCTACTGCTTTTTTATGTGTTTTTTCCATGTCAGCCTGTCGTCGAATGTTACACCAAGGTATGTTGGTTCTTTATCTTCTCTTAGGGGTGTTCCGTGTATCTGGATGATCCCTGCCTTTTGTTTTGGAGAGAGGGTAAATAGAGTGGTGCTGCACTTGTCAATGTTTATGCTGACACACCATCTATACGCCCAAGCAACAAACGTATCTACAGCTCTCTGTAGCAATATACATGTACATTTGTGCTCCACAAAACCAGGTCTTCGTAGTACATTGCCGCTTTAATTCCATCCGGTAGAGAAGCAACAAGATCATTGATGGAGATTATAAAAAGTGTGGGGGACAAGACTCCGCCCTGGGGAACACTGTGGTGCAGTAGTACTTTCTTGCTCTTGAGACCGTCTATCTGTACTCGGGCTCTTCTGTTGTGCAAATACGTTTTCACCCATTTGTACATTCTTCCATTGACTTTACTGTTTCTCAGTTCCCTCATCTGATCTTCAAGCCAAAAGGTTCTGAAGGTTCCTTGGAGAGATATATATCTCGGATTAGATCATTCAGTTCACACTGGTCGAAGCGTTGAGCAGCTGGAAAATCATCTTCAAAATCAATATCACTGTCACTTGTCGTTCAGCATGACACTGCTTTTTCATCTTCTGGTAGTGAAACCGAAATCAGAAATTTGGAATTGGTATGTCATCTCAGCGTGAAACAGATCGTCTAGCTTCTAGCAGAAACTAAATCTGGATATTTCCACACCCTCCCCCCTCCCCCCCCCCCCCATTAATTCCCTTAATATTGGCAACACAGAAATAACAGTCATCATAATGGTCTTGGGATCTCTCTAAACCATTAGAATTCAAAATTTTGTAAGGGACTAGATATTAATAGTTTTTTTTTCTTTTTCCCCACAGCCGTATATAGAAAATGCAGTAATAATATTAATTAAATACATAAATGCATGTATCTCAAAAACAAGAGCTGCTGCAGACAAATAAATGTGATATTTTGATTTAACGTATCTCATTTAATGCAATATCATATGTAAAATGTTTGTCACCAAAAATAAAACTATTTCTTACAAGGTTGTGTAATATATCCAATGGCAAATCAGAAGACGAGATTAAAAATAGATGCAACAAGGCAAACCAACTCATTGGACAAATGGCACCAATACTAAAATGGCACCAAAACACTCAGATCTGAGATACTTAAAAGCACACAACACAATCTTCCTACCAACTCTATGCTACTAATGCCAAACCTGGACAATGACAGGAAAAGAGAAACGAAAAATTACAACAACAGAAATGATATTTCTGGCAAGAATACTCAATGTATCAAGAAGAGAGAAAATCAGAAATGAAGAAATCGGGACTAAAGTTGTGGTTATAGCAGATCTAAATTTCATTAGAAAACAGCAAGTAAAATGGTTTGGCCATATAACTAGGCTACCAACTGACAATATACCACAACAAGCATTCATGTACAGACCAAATGCAACCATAATAAGAGGCCGACCATGTAAACGATGGACAGAGGGAATAGCAGAGTCCATGGGAATCTCGATACATGACGCCCATAAACGGGCTCTCTCCCGCTGTTTATACTTCATCTCGACACCGAAATGTATAAGAGTAACAAGATGAGATGAAATGATGAGATGAAGAAAGGAGACAAGATATTTCCACCATTCGGTGATTTACCAAATAACCAACTCAAGAGTGCAAGTATGATACACGCTCAATAACGACAGATCTCAACGATAGATTCGAACCCTGAATGAATTCATAAAGAAGTGTCATTTCATGTTTTTCTTAAAGAAGTGTCATTTCCCAATCTCTAAAAAGGTGTCCTTTCGCCTTGTCAACAGAGAAGCTTGTGTACATTAACATTACGCAATAAGAAACCAATGCGATTTATTTTCTCAATCAAAAGTATTCGGTGTTATTTTAAATCTGTCGTAATGGCATGCGTGTACTTTCACACCGCCCATAAAAATGACACTGTCGTTTCATATTTACCCCGAAGGCTAAAGTGCATTTTCATACCTCTTTTAAAAACACTAGTGTCATTGCATACCCCTAAGTAAAACACCTGCTTCAATTCATACCATTCACAGGTTCGCGTGTCATTTATCATCTCTCACAAAGATATTGGTGTCCTTTTAATTCATTCGCCAAAATAAAAGTGCTTTTTAACATCACTAACCTCCGTAATCCCCTATACTCTCGTGAGTAACGTGACGCTGGGCGAGAATCGGTAGCGGTTCTCTCCGCGTCGGTAACTTACGGGGTATGTGAGCCGGTCGCTCAGAAAGCAATGGAAAATTACTGAGCTTAATCTTGCCAAGAAATCAACAATCAGCTGAAAGATGCCGATGTTGCCAGCGATGTCCTGTAAAGGATATGCGAAAATAAAAAACACCAGTGTCATTTCATAAAATTCAACAAGACACTAGCGTCATGTTTTTCTCCTCAGCAAGAAAGCGGTGTCATTTCATGTCTCTCTTCAAAATTGTGCTGGCATTCCTTACCCACCACCAAGGCACCAGTGTTATTTCATTGCTCTCATGGATCTCATCAAAACACAAGTGTCATGACATATCGCTCACTAAAGCACAGGTGTCATTTCATATCTCTCAGTACAACACATGTGTCATTTCATATCTCTCAGTATAACACACGTGTCATTTCATATCTCTCAGTATAACAGACGTGTCATTTTATATCTCTCAGTTTAACACAGGTGTCATTTCATATCTCTCAGTATAAAGGTGTCATTTCATATCTCTCAGTATAACACAGGTGTCATTTCATATCTCTCAGTATAACACAGGTGTCATTTCATATCTCTCAGTATAACACAGGTGTAATTTTATATCTCTCAGTATAACACAGGTGTCATTTTATATCTCTCAGTATAACACAGGTGTCATTTCATATCTCTCAGTATAACACAGGTGTCATTTCATATCTCTCAGTATAACACATGTGTCATTTTGTATCTCTCAGTATAACACAGGTGTCATTTCATATCTCTCAGTATAACACAGGTGTCATTTCATATCTCTCAGTATAACACAGGTGTCATTTTATATCTCTCAGTATAACACACGTGTCATTTCATATCTCTCAGTATAATACAGGTGTCATTTCATATCTCTCAGTATAACACAGGTGTCATTTTATATCTCTCAGTATAACACAGGTGTCATTTTATACACCTTACCAATAGATGCCGGCTCCGTGGCGAAGGCATTACGGACACAGTTTGTAATCTCGCCTACCGCGTTCGAAACACAGCTGTGGGCGATTTGGCAGCCTTGCGTTGGTTTTGTTTTAACGAAATGGTATGGGTGCCGGTCGTTCAGAAAGCAATGGCAAACTACTGAATGTAAACTTGTCAAGAGATCACAAGCAGCAGAAAAATGCTGATGTTGAATGCAACGTCCTGTAAAGGATATGCAACTAACTTAACTTACCAACAGATAAGTGTTATTCTTGTTGACACTAGCGTTTCATCAAGTTAGCTGTGACCCTTTTCTTTCCTTCCCAGAGAAGGGATAATCCAGCCGCCACAGCCATACCAGAGTGGGACCATCACAAATCTCCTGTCCAGCCTGGTGTCTCTGGACGCATGAGCCATCGGCTGACTTTGTACACAATCATAATAAACAATTGTTGTCAATGTTGCCTGACAATTAGTTGTCAATATCTGTCACATGATGTTTATAATTGTTTAGTTCTGGTAATGAATCTAGAATCATTTCACATCCTACACCAAGACATCGATGTCATTTCATTACCCTTACCAAAGACACCAGTGTCAGTTAAAGTGCTTCACCAAGACACGGGTGTTATTTCACGTGCCTCATCAAAATCCAGATGTCATTTCTCATTCCTCACCCAGATACACTGTCACGTCACACATCTAACCCAAACACCATTATCATGTCAAACTTCTTACTATGAAATACGTGTTGATCGCGATGTCATTAACGTTAGTGATAACTTCCTGTCCTTCCCAGAAGGGGTACACTCCAACGGCCACAGAAATACCAGAGGAAGCAGAATCAAACAGCCACAGACGTACCAGAGAGGGCACAATCCAAGGAACACAGATATACCAGAGAGGGTACAATCCAAATGTCACAGACATACCAGAGAGGACACAATCCAACGGCCTCGGGCATACCAGGGAGAGCACAATCAAATGAACACAGACATACCAAAGAGGGCACAATCCAAGGAACACAGACGTACCGGAGAGGGCACAATTCAACGGTCTCAGAAATACCAGACAGAGCAAAGTCCAACGGCCTCATTCCCACCACGGAGGGAACAATCCAAGAAACACAGAAATACCACGTAGGGCACAATCCATGGAACACAGGCATCCCAGAGAGGGCGCAATCCAGCGGCCTGCGTCAAACCAGGGAGGGCATAATCCAAGGAATTCAGACATATCAGAGAGGGCACAATTCAACGGCTATAGACATACAAGGGAGGGCACAATTCAACGCCCTCAGCCATGTCAGGGAAGGCACAATCAAAGAAACACAGACATACCAGAGAGGGCATAATTCATGGAACACAGGCATGCCGGAGACTGCACAATCCAACGGCCTCAGCCATACCAGAGAGGGTACAATCAAAGGAACACAGATATACCAGAAAGTTCAACATCCAAGGAACGCAGAAATACCACATATGGTACAAACCAACAGCCTCGGGCATACCAGTCAGGGCACAATCATGGGAACTCAGACATACCAGAGAGGGCACAATCCAACGGCCTCGGGCATACCAGGGAGAGCACAATCAAATGAACACAGACATACCAGAGAGGGCACAATCCAAGGAACACAGACATACCGGAGAGGGCACAATTCAACGGTCTCAGAAATACCAGACAGAGCAAAGTCCAACGGCCTCATTCCCACCACGGAGGGAACAATCCAAGAAACACAGAAATACCACGTAGGGCACAATCCAAGGAACACAGGCATCCCAGAGAGGGAGCAATCCAGCGGCCTGCATCAAACCAGGGAGGGCACAATCCAAGGAATTCAGACATATCAGAGAGGGCACAATTCAACGGCTATAGACATACAAGGGAGGGCACAATTCAACGCCCTCAGCCATGTCAGGGAAGGCACAATCAAAGAAACACAGACATACCAGAGAGGGCATAATTCATGGAACACAGGCATGCCGGAGACAGCACAATCCAACGGCCTCAGCCATACCAGAGAGGGTACAATCAAAGGAACACAGATATACCAGAAAGTTCAACATCCAAGGAACGCAGAAATACCACATATGGTACAAACCAACAGCCTCAGGCATACCAGTCAGGGCACAATCATGGGAACTCAGACATATCAGAAAGGGCACAATAATTCAACGGTCTCAGAAACACCAGAGAGGGCACAATCAAACTGCTTCAATCATACCAGGGAGGGCATAATCCAAGGAATACAGGCGTATCAGAGAGGGCACAATCTAAGAAACACAGGCATACCAGAGAGGACACAACCCACCGGCCTCAGACAAACCAGGGAGGGCACAATCCAAGGAACACAGACATACCAGAAAGGGCACAATTCAACGGCCAGACACATACCAGGGAGGTCACAATCCAATGGCCTCAGACATACCATGGAGGACACAATCAAAGAGACACAGACACATCAGAGAGGGTACAATTCGACGACCGCGGGCATGCCAGGGAGGGCACAATCCAACGGCCTCAGTCATAACAGGGATGGCACACTTCAAAGAACACAGACATACCAGATAAGGCATAATCCAAGGAACACAGACATACCAAACAGGGCACAATCCAGCGGCCTCAGCCATACCAGGGAGGGCACAATCCAAGGAACATTGATATCCCAGAGAGTGCAACATCCAAGGAATACCGCCATACCAGAGAGGGTACAATCCAACGGCCTCGCGCATTTCAGAGAGGGCACAATCCAAAGAACACAGACATACCAGAGAGGGTATAATCTAAGGAACACAGGCACACCAGAGAGGGCACTATTCCACGGTCTCAATCATGCCAGGGAGGGTACAATTCCAGGAAAACAGATATACCCGAGAGGGCAAAATTCAACGGCCACAGACATACCAGGACGGGCACAACCCAACGGCCTCAGACATACCATGGAGAGCACAACCCAACGGCCTCGGGCATTCCAGGGAGGGCACAATCAAAGGAACACAGGCATACCAGGGAGGGCACAATTCAACAGCCTCATGCATACCAGAAAGGGCACAATCCAAAGGCCTCATGCATACCAGAGAGGGCATAATCCAACGGCCTCACTAATACCAAGGAGGGCATAATCTAATGATCTCGAAGAAACCAAGTAGGGCACCTAACGGTCTCAGACATACTAGGGAGGGTACAATCCAACTACCACAAACATACCAGAGAGGGCACAATCCAAGGAACACAAACATACCAGAGAGGGCACAATCCAAGGAACACAAACATATCAGAGAGGTCACAATCCAAGGAACACAAACATAACAGAGAGGGCACAATCCAAGGAACACAAACATACCAGGGAGGGCAACTTATGTCCTCAGGCTTACAAGTGAATGTACCTAACAGCCTCAAACATACCAGAGAGGCCACAATCCAAGGAACATAAACATACCAGGGAGGGCACAATCCAAGGATCATAAACATACCAGAGAGGGCATAATCTAACGATCTCAGGCATACCAGAGATGGCACCTAACAGCCTCAGACATACAAGGGATGGCACCTAACAGCCTCAGACATACCAGGGAGGGTACAATCCAAGGAACATAAACATATCAGAGAGGGCACAATCAAAGGAATACAAACATATCAGAGAGGGCACAAACCAAGGAACACAAACATACCAGAGAGGGCAACTTACGTCCTCAGGCTTACAAGTGAAGGTACCTAACGGCCTCAGACACACCAGGGAGAGCATCTAAAGTCCTCAGACATACCAGGGAAATCACATTCTAACGGCCAAAGACATACCAGTGAGGGCACATCCTAACGGCCTCAGACAGACCAAGGTGAGCACAACTAAACTACGACAGACATATGATAGAGAGCACAATCTATGGAACACAGACATACCAGAGAGGGCACAATCCAAGGAACACATGCGTACCTGAGAGGGCACAATCCAAGGAACACATGCGTACCTGAGAGGGCACAATCCAAGGAACACATGCGTACCTGAGAGGGCACAATCCAAGGAACATAGACATACCAGAGAGGGCACAATCCAACGGCCACAGACATACCAGAGAGGGCACAATCCAAGGAACACAGACATACCAGAGAGGGCACAATCCAAGTAACACAGACATACCAGAGATGGCACAATAAAAATATTTATATCCCGGTTTGTGTCTGCAAGCTCGAGTCATCGGCTTCCTCTGTACACAGACATAATCAACAATTGTTGTGGATCTTCCCTTGCAGTTGGTTGTGAATACTTTTTTTGTTGTGTAGGTTATGGCACCACCTGTCTCGTATTCACACAGATTTTCTTAATCACTAGTTCCAAGGATTGTGAGATAGTAACAATCGTTAATATCATCAGTTCCAGAATTGTGAGAAAGTAGCCATCCTTAATACCATTAGTTCCAAGGATTGTGAGAAAATATCAAACTTTAATATCATTAGTTCCAAGGACTGTGAAAGCGTAGCAGTCGTTAATATCATCAGTTCCAAGGATTGCGAGAAAGTAACAATCTTTAATATCACCAATTACAATGATTGTGAGAGAATAATAATCTTTAATATCACCAATTACAATGATTGTGAGAAAGTAGTAACTTTTAATATCACCAATTGCAATGTTTATGAGAAAGTAATAATCTTTAATATCACCAATTACAATGGTTGAAAGAGAGTAATAATCTTTAATATCATCAGGGGGCTGCGTGGTCTCGAGGTATGGTGTCCGCCTCGAGTGCTGAAGGTCCCGGGTTCAAGCCCCGGTGAGGACCGGGATTTTTTCTCGTGGACTTCTAGTAATAAAATTTCCCCTGGTCTCTGGGTAGTGAGATCGGACGCCCGTGTGTATTGTTGCGCACGTAAAAAATTCCTTGGCAGTTGGAAATCGAAAAAGAGTAGCCTAACGGCTCTGCCCGGGCAAAATTTCGAGTTAAAAATCTACCCAATGTATTTCAGGATCCTCGCCGGTGTTACGGAGTTCGTGCACTGAGCTGAGTTTCTCCAGTCTCAGGTTTGAGTTAGGAGGAGAACGGAGCACTTATGGGTTACACCCATGTGTCGTGATGTTGATCCATCGACTAAAACTAAACTAAACTTTAATATCACCAATTACAATGATTGTGAGAAAGTAGTAACTTTTAATATCACCAATTACAATGTTTGTAAGAAAGTAATAATCTTTAATATCACCAATTCCGTGGATGTGGCAATCATCAGACCCTACAGAAAACACAAGACACTAAAATATCCGCTCAGATTGGTGCAAACAGCAGATACTGATGACATCATTGACATAACCACAGACAGCAGATACTGATGACAACATTCAAATAGCCACAGGCAGCAGAACCTGATGACATCATGGAAATGACTTTTGAACATTTCACACAAGAATGTACAAGACAGGATTCGCTGCAGGCCCTCGCCGACTCAACTCCGGAATACACTCCATGAGGATGTCAATAACCAAGAACTGGCTGCGGCATGAATATGTGTAACCGTCGGCGACTGGTCAGCCTGATATCTATATGTGTAAGCCAACGGCGAGTGGTCAGCCTGATATCAATATGTGTAAGCCGTCGGCGACTGGTCAGCCTGATATCTATATGTGTAAGCCAACGGCGAGTGGTCAGCCTGATATCTATATGTGTAACCGTCGGCGACTGGTCAGCCTGATATCTATATGTGTAAGCCAACGGCGAGTGGTCAGCCTGATATCAATATGTGAAAGCCGTCGGCTGCTGGTCAGCCTCGGTGGCGCAATAGCCACCATGCTGGCATGTCAGTCGGGATTCACCTGTTCAAGTTCCAGGCGAGACGGGGATCCAAGGTTGACCAGTCGTGAGTAGTAGGTACCTGAAGGTTCTGGGAAATAAAGATGGTGGGTCTGATATTGACCACGTCGCCCATCCAGTCCCAACTGCTGTGTGTGAAGATATAGGGAAGGGCACCAATTACCCAATGTGGCATATACGTGAAATGTGCTCAAATGATACTTTATTTAATGGGCTCCATGCATTAAACGTTGTTGAATTATTTTCGTGTATTTCACTGTATTATATAAACAATTGTCTGTTATGTCTATGGGTGGCTTGCTGGCTGGGTGACTGGTGATTGGTTGGTTGGTTGGTTGGTTGGTTGGCTGATTGGTTGGTTGGTTGGTTGGGTGGTTGGTTGGTTGGTTGGTTCGTTGGGTGGTTCGTTGGTTGTTTGGAGGATTGATTGTGAATCCTAAAGAAGACTGCGTATTGACTCCCAAGACTTCTGCACTACGTTCAGGTCGTCTAATCTCTGAGAAATGCGTGCATCGATAGAAGCCAGCTGACCCCAGCAAGTGGCGATCTATGAGATGAGGGATCCGCCGTATTTACAACTAGTGTGTTACTGGAACGACCAACATCTACTCTGACATGTGATGAGAGGCCAGTTCATGAGTGAGTGCATGTTGGCTGGCTTTATGCTGCAGTGTGAGCTGGTCGTCTCAGACCAACCCTCTTTAGGAGCCTTTTACGAAACGAACAGCAGGTTACGGTGTTACTATACTTTACTTGCTCTTCGGTAACACACAGGCGGAACGTGGACATGATTTGTGAGTTCTCTACCTCTATATATATCTCTTTACTTCATACCTTCATCGATTTGTGAGTTCTCTACCTCTATATATATCTCTCTATTCCATACATCACCCCTTTTATGAGTTCTGTACGTCTATATCTCTCTCTACTTCAAACCTTTCTCCGTCTCACACTTCCCTCTCTCACCTCCCCTCCCCCCCTCACAATTCCCATTCTTAGATGTTCCCCTCTTACATGTCCCTATCTGACGTACCCGTACACTGGCCGTCAGTGAGTTATTACGTCATGTTGTGTTGAACGAACTGCAGTTCTCCAACTGTGATCTGGTCTACCAATTTCTCTGTTACTCCTTTGTATAGCGTGAACTTCCTCGGGTAGCTTAGATATCACTCTAGATACACCAGCCTCCATGTAGAGTGAATACTTTTGTTTGTGAGAAGAGGGTTATAGCTCAGGAGCCCAACACTTGTGCCTGATATCCGGTGACCATGTGTGGACATCCGCAGCCAGGCGGCTTTTATAGACTGACGTGCCCCCTGCCCGCCCCCCTCCCCCGGCCCGATCGATCCATGCAGTCTGCCACGGGTACTGGGAGATGGTCTGGGAGGTAAAGGGGCGGTGTGATACCGCCCACATCCCCCACTGAGCGCCGATCGGTCTATCAACATAGTGGGTAACACCATACACCCAACACAATTGGAGGCGGGCAACAGAATGGGTGAATTGTGGGCAGTAGTTGGGGGAACGGAGTTTAGAGTCAGTCACATGTGTGGCTTGTGGTTTTGCAGTAGCTCTACACCGTTTCTGCTCATCTGTGTGTTAATATGTGGTAGCATTTTCACATGAAATCGACTTGAAGCAACAAGTTGTGCATGACTATTACCAATCATGGCACCAAGAAAGTGGAAAACTTAAGCAGGGCAACAAGTCATAATATATGCATCATCTGCTTCTTGGAAACTTCAGATGATAGAGAGGAGTTGAAGAATCATGGTCGTCCATGTCAGCTTCAGACCTTGCGCAAGAAGAAGAAAAAAACAAGAAGAATGGTGAGGGGGAGGAGGAGGGTGGGGATAAAAAGAAGAATGATGGCGATGATGATATTAAGGTGGTGATAGTGATAACAATAATAATTATAATGTAATTTACCGCCCTGAAGAGATTGAAGTGGTCAAGAATGCACGCATCACATTGTTATCATTTCTTTTATAATGGAAACTTGCATACAATAAATAACAACAATCACAATAGATTAATATAAATAAAGAAAGTGATGTTTAATGTAATATGGTACAACATATGTAGCAGGAAACGCTAATTGTAGTTCAGCGGTGAACAATATAATGTACATACAACAGTGAATTGCCATAACTGGTTCGGTCATCTAGTGAGAATGAACCCAATGTCACCAGAAGAAAGAGCATACAACATGAAAATGGAAACTTCAAGAGGCATGGGAAGACCACGAAGAAGATGGATCGACGGAGTCACCAAGGCTATAAAAACCTACAAATCAGCATACCAAGCAACCGAGCTAGTCCTAGTTCGGAAATCAATCATCAATCAAGTCTGCGGCGCCTTGCGGCAAAAGACAGAAAAGGACAAAAGAAAGAAGAAAGAACGAATTTCCTCCACTTGGTGGTCAGAACTTTCAGCAGTACGAAAGTTTATACCTGACAAGGGGAGGTGTGGCTGGGAGACTGCCATGTCCGCGTGAGGGTCACAAGATGCTGAGTTTGAACCCCAGTACTGAGCTGGGTTTGTTTAAAGAGATGGGTATATTTATAGAGCTGGGTATGTTTATAGAACTATTATTATAATGATTCACGTCACGAAGATTTTGCTAAGAATTATCATGCAAAGAGTTAAGAAGAAAATATAACCCGAAATACGAGAACAATGTGGGTTTATAGAAGGCAAGGGTACAATAAGGGTACAATAACCATGCAGAATACAATAGGCAAGCTGCTGGAGAAGGTAATTGCCAGGAAAATATCAAGCCAACTAGAGAGGCAAGGTGTTTTCCCACCTACCCTGGGTGGGTACCGTCCAAAAAGAGAAACCTGGACCAATGCAGCAGTCTTTGCCCATGATGTCTATGAAGGTTTCCACTCAGGCACTGAAACCGTTGCTGCAGCGATTGATCTTGAGGACGCATACAACAGAGTACCACTGGATTTTTTAATGTTTCAGCTTCTTGAACTAAACGTAAGCCCATTCCTCCTTAGTTGGATCGCTGCAGCTCTCTTCCAACGGAAAGTAGTTTTTAGATGTGGCAGTTGGACTTCGGAACCAACAACAATATATCCTGGCCTACCACAGGGATCACCATTATCTCCGGTACTGTTCAACGCCTACACAGTGAGAATCACCAGTGAGCAGATCACTGGACCTGGCAGGACATTGTCATATGCCGATGATGTTTTAGTGTATCGTCAGGGTAAGGATAGAGAGGAGGTTGCTGTGGAGCTACAAACCGAACTCAATCGCATAAGTACTTGGTGTGATGAAGCTGGGGCAATGGTCAACCCAACAAAGGCAACAGTGACTTGGTTCTCGTTGAATAATCATATTGTCAACAATCCAACACCAACTGTAATGCTGTGTTCAGAGACGGTGGAAAGAACGCAGGCAATGAATTACCTGGGGATACGGTTTGATCGAAGCCTTGCTTATAATGTGCACATAGACCAGGTGATAACAAAGGCCAAGCGGGGTTTGGCAGCGATGCGGGTGATGGCGGCAGCAAACTGTGAGCAGCGCCATCTATGTCTTCTGTACGAGGGGCTGGTCATGTCTGTTTTGGAGTATGCAATGGCAATCCTGACTCTCAGCCATAAGCAGATAGAAAGGATGGAAAGGATACAGAATGAAGCTATGCGCATTATTCTTGGATGTACAAGAGATACAGCATGCAGGGCGATGCGCTACCTTCTTGATTTTCCAACCATTGAAGAGAGAATGCAAGTTTGCAGGGCACGCGCCTACCTCAGAATTAACGCAAACACACAGCATCCACTGCATAGTGAAATTAGGAAGGTGAAGGGCAGCAGGTTAAAAAGAGGACGGTCGTGGATGGGTCAAGCCGAGGACATTCTTCAACAGGTGTGTTCACTTGAGGACTTAGAACCTGGCGAGGAGTGGGTGCAAGTGCCAACAGACTTCTGCACATCCTTTTCAGTTTGCATCCAACTAGATAGAAAATGCAGACAAGAAAATCCGGCTGCTGTTGAGGCTGAAGTACAAGCGTTGATTTTCGAGAATTCGCTAGACAGTGACGCGGTCATCTACACAGATGGGTCGGTCATCCGACATGTGAGAAGCTCATGGGCCTTTACAGCTCGGGCCGGAGGGAGAATTGTGAAGGAGGACTCTGGTGCTTTCACTGAAACCACAAGTAGCCTGACCATGGAAGTCATGGCAGTAAGTAAAGCAATAACATGGCTCGAGACACAGACATTCACTAGGGCTTGTTTCCTTAGCGACTCAATGAACATGATCAAGAGGATAGAGGAGGGGTCGATCCGAAGAGAATGGTTGCTGCCTCTGAAGCGGTCTCGGCTGGCAAAGATTAGTTTCATCTTCGTGCCAGGGCATGCGGGAGTACAAGGAAATGAGCGGGCTGACAAGCTCGCAGGTGAGGCTACTGTTGAGGGCGGACGCGCCATGGACCAGGCTGACATTCTGAATGCTCTACGAGAAGTGAGACTTTTGCAAGAACCAAGTGATGACTGTGAATCTACAACAATGGCCAGACTGCGAGAGCAGCAAATTAAAAGAGGGGTGGCCAAACAAGAACACTACGCAGGAAGCCAAAGAAGATTGATAAACCAACACAGAACTGGCGTCGTTAGCCGCTACACGCTGCGGGATTTGCTGAGGAGGGGATCCGAGCACTTATGGACTGAATGGTCCGATGTGCAACGAGGATGATCTGTCGACTAACTAACTAACTAAGGGTACAATAATTACGTGTATATGCTGAGAACATCAACTGAACGTTCTATAAAAGTAAATAAAGATATACATCTTTGCTTTATTGACTGCACAAAGGCTTTCGATAGAGTAAGACATGTCAACATGATAGCGACACTTGCAGATCTACAAATGGATGAGAAAGCCCTAAGACTTGTAAAACACATGTATTGGAAACAACAAGCTGCCATCAGAATTGATAATGAAGTAGGTCAATATCAGCCTATTAAGAGAGATGTGAGACAGGGGCGTATAATGTCTCCAGATCTGTTTTCCCTGTATAGTTAAAACATTTTAAGAAATGTACAAGTTATGAAAGGAATCATCATTGCAGAAAGAAACATCAATAACATTAGATATGCAGATGATACAGTATTGATTGCAGATAATGAGCCGAATCTGCAACGTTTAGTAGGTGCGGTTGCTACATACAGTGAACAACTAGGATTAGAATTAAATTGTAAAAAGACACAGATTTTGGTCGTCACTAGGAAGAACGATATAACACAATGTTATATATAGGTAAGTGGGAATATTCTTAAGCAAGTGAATGGGTACAATTATCTTGGAACAGTCGTAACATCTGATGGGAGATGCCTTGAAGAGATTAGAACAAGATTCGCCATGGCGAAGGTAGCCTTTTGCAAGATGAAAAACATTCTGACCAATAAAAAGATGTCAGTTGCTACAAGAAAAAGAGTTTTGATGTGCTACATAGAGCCTGTACTTTTGTATGTATGTGAAGCGTGGACAATAATCAGTCAAGCTGAAAAAGATCTGATGATTATGGAAATGTGGTTTCTGGGGAGAATGCAAAGAATATCACGGACAGATAGAAAAACCAACGACCAAGTCTTACGAGAAACAAATGAAAATCTTAAACTGATTAGAGAAATTAGACGTAGAAAGTCAAAAAAAAATTGTGACATGTTATGAGAAGAAATAAATTAGAGAACGTGTTGATTACTAGCAAGATCGAGGGTAAGAGAACAAGGGGAAGACCGAGAAGTAAATACCTGGATGGCTTGGCCACGTGGCATGGTCAAGACAAGAACACTGAACTGATCCACGACTCTGGTGATCGAGTGGAATGGCTAATCATTACTGTCCAAGCTTACCGGCATGGCACATGATGGATGGATGGATGATGGATGATGTCAGAAAGCGAGTGCTGAAATGTTACATAGAACCTGTCTAGTTGTATGGCAGTGAATCATGGAATGTGAACGAACAAACTAGAAAGAGCTTGGAAGCAGTGGATATATGGTTTCTTAGGCGAATGTTGTGACTACTGTGAACTGTCAGAGCAACCAACAACAACTGTCTGGGGAGGCTAATGGTTCTAGAACATTTTACACAACTGTTCGACAGAGTTCAGAGACAATGTTCTTAAGCATATGAAAGCTGGCAAGGCTCCAGGTGCAGATAACATTACAACAGAAATGATTAAAGCTTTAGATGAATTTGGACTAGAGCAAGTCACCAGACTGCTGAACACATTATATGATACTGGAGATATACCTTCTTAATTATGTAACTCTGCATTTATTGCAATCCCAAAGAAATCAGGATCCTTGGAATGTGATCAACATAGGACAATTAGTATAATGAGTCACATCACGAAGATTTTGCTAAGAATTATCATGCAAAGAGTGCGGAAGAAAATACAACCTGAAATAGGGGAAGAAAAATGTGGGTTTGTAGAAGGAAAGGGTACAGTAAATGATGTGTATATGCTGCGAACAGTTATTGAACGTGCTATAGAAGTAAACAAGGATATACATCTTTGCTTTATTGACTACACAAAAGCTTTTGATAGAGTTAGACATGTCAACATGGTGGATATGTATAACAGGGCTGGTGGCGAATCTGAGGTGGTGCGAATAGATCAACTCGAAGGCATAGTAATAGTTGAATTCTCTTTTATTTTCTCATTCAGTAGATGTTATACATTAGCGACCAGATGTCAACAGTACGTCTTGACTGCAAGTTAATCAGTTGGTAACTAACTTCCCTAACCCCCCGCGTCACGGCTTGAGCGTCCTTAGTTACGTTTTCATAGGATGCTCAACCGTGCCTAGTCTTTGCACATCATCCCCTCCTAAGCTATTAACAGAGATGGTGCTCTGTTACATTCCTCCCTTTCTTTAAGAAGACTTTTCTTGAAAAGTCTTAATCCCTAACCTACTTATTCTACTTATTCTTTCTCTCACTAAAACCTTAACCCCCATATTATTTCTCCAACCCATCTTAAACTAACCCCCTCTTAACCAATGAACTTTATTTCTACTCCTTCGAGTCCCATTCTCCACTTGTCTCTTATAGCTAACCGCTATGTTCTGTTATACTTCTTCTTCGTTTACCATAGATAATACTTCTTCTTCTCAATTGCAGGGTCACAAGCTATTCACTCAAACCCCTTTTATCTCATACATAACAATATCTAATCTTGACCCAAAAACTACTTCATACAAGTCTATGCCAACAATCCAGTACGTCAGCATTACTAATTCCCCATTTAACCAACTTAAAACCACTCGTACTAATCACACAATAGGAAGATAAAGAATCGGTGCGCACCGGAAAGTCAAAGAACTAGAACTCTTCCTCACAAAAACCAGACTCACACTTACTCCCCTATGTCATCCTGAGACTTTATGTAATAAAGTCTAAAACAATTACATATCTTCCACAGTTCAATTATACCACTTATTATGACAATTTTACAGTTTGCGCTGATATCTACATCATCAAGCATCAACAACCAAAAATATTATTCACTCCTAAATGTCTATATATTACACAACTCAAAAGGTCCATTATGGGCCCTATCACTCAAGACCTCCTCCAACATTATAAACATCTCCTAACATAACCAAATTTCTCACATACTCCATATCAGAATTCCCTATTAATCTCGCCGAAACTTCAGCAACCCACTAATGTCCATTTATTATGGCCATTTCACCTAAAACTTCCACCTGTCAATTTATGCCGTTATCAACAGCAACAAAATTATCGCCACTGAACTCATGTCTGTGACTTTCTAACCTATCTACCTCATCACTCCTTGCAATCAACTTTATTCTTTATCAGTCCATATATCACGGACCCTCCCAAAACCTCATGGCATTTTCTCTATGTTCGCTGTGACCACAGCACTCCACACTTACAATGTCCATTTTTCACGGACATACTATTGTACTGATATCTATATAATTATTCCTCGGAGTAAACATGGCATTCAATTCATGTTTTACTATTTATCTTCACGCTGTCTGGCGCAGCACTTATTATACGCGTTACCCACATCTACTTTTTTCTAAAAGAAACCAGCAATCTCGTGTCGCTTATGAAATTCCCATTACATCATGGTACTAAATCCATGTTCACTTCCGACCCCATGTTTTAAAATTGCCCCACATCTTCTGAATGTAACCCTGCACCCAAAATTCTCAAGGACCCTATTAACTAGTTTGTTTTAAAACTCCACCCAATTAAACGTCAAAAGAAAAACAATTTTACTGAAAAGTAATTATTTTTTAAGAATGGTCAACAGCAACTCAATTTTGCAAAGTAATATGGTAATATTTAACCAAAGTAAGCTACTTAAACTCACAATTCGAGAATAACTTGAGTCAAGACAAATCAAAATAGAACAACAATATCACCCCCCTTTGTTTTTACAATGTTGTCATATATGCCCACATTTTTCAAAATAAAACAAGCATCAATTAAAAGAAAATATCTAGTGTCATCTAACATCACATATTGAATAATAACCATTTTATAGGACCAAATTAATCAAAAATAATATAACATAACCATACATATTCAATTAAAACCAACTGCTTATAGTACTCAAACAACATTGGTCTCTTATACGAACCAATGTAATACATATCTATGAACACAAGTCATGCCTATTCTGTTAACCCCAAAATATATCTGTTACCTACAGACTATATTCTCATCATAACGCAGAACAATATTTGTTCCCCTCACCCAAAAGTCATTAATCAATAAATGACCGTACTTTTTCTGGAAGTCAAGCATTGATTATTACCCTTCACAACATTCCATCTTTTACAACCTAACTCCACTGCAACACTACTGCACTTGACATACTAACCAAACAATTACTGTAAACTACAGCAAAAATTGCTCTATTTTCCAAGTAGTATGGCTATTTCAGCACACCACAATTCATCTACTCAGTAAGGAAAACTGCAACTCAGCACAGCCATTTCCTAATCTAGTTGTTTCCCTTGAATTTGATTTGTACCAACATTCATCCCGTTTACCACGGTGTCTCCACAATGCTACAATTACCAACGAATGTCTATTTACTATAGACTTCACCCCAACTAATTCTACTTTTGAGTCTCTTGTCTACCCGACGCAACTAACATTTCATTCTCCTGCATCAGTATTTTCCAACATCTCACCACAACAACTCTAAACTATCCTCAACTCTCTCCTAGCGTTCTCACACCGCGATGATAATCAAACCAGTCACATTTATCGGAACACATTCTATAGTGCTTTATTTATAATAGTCTGATGTTCATTTGGCTAATCACATTCTCTCCTTCTCTTGCTTACATCACTCATCTTTCAGTACTACTAAAGGTTACTCCTATTTATCGGGGCTCTTTCAGAAACAGTAAGCAACACCACACATGACTAACGACAAACCTCACTCCGACTGGGCAAACCATCTTTTCTCATTTCTCTGTATCAGGCATTCTTGCTTCGACATATCTCTGTCAACAATACTAAATCTGTTTTATGAAACGTCATTCAAAATGTTAACTCTCTTTCTGTCACCCTGTCACAGAATTTTCATTAATTCTGTCTAACATCACACCTTCTAAACAAAAGACATCGCCAATTTCCAATCATCTTCTTTCCACCTCCCAACTTCCGCATACTCACTTACTCTGTCCTCCACAAAATCACCGGTATGTTTTATCAGCGTCACCCATTAGCCACTCTTCACATATTCGCACGGCAGTCGTACTTTATGCTTCTCATATGCACTGAGCACTCACTATACTATTACTCGCAAGAAAACAAATTAGACACCAATTCAACATTCTACCAATTACTCACCGCAGCCTAAGCGTGTCGATCACTTCCACACACAGTGACACAAGATATACCAAACGCCTCGTACATGCATGCGCTACTACTACTAATTACCTGACATCGTTCTATCCATGCACTCCACTTAGACGGCGTCTCAGAACCTCACTCCTGCTTCACTCAGCGCGACGAACACATGTTTGTCTATACTTATACTCACGCACGGACAACCCATAACCAGACGAATTACTTCAATACTCAACATGACTTTCACAATTCGACTGCTTTCTTATTTCAATCATCGTAATCCCACTACTCTCCGTCCTACCTAATTCCCACATCCAACTACTCCGACAGTCAACTCCTCACTCACTTTATCTTAACCTCCTCATCAATCTCCTATAGCAAGGATCTATTTCTTCACGCTATTCTCAGGCTATAACAGCCGCACTACCCTCTCCACAGCAACATAACTTTTGAACCGGTATAAGCCTCATCAAACTTGAATTACTCCAAGCTCAGTTACAAAATACTCAAATCTGCACGTATTTGTTATTTCCATATAGCCATGGTCTTATCGACTTCATGAGACTTCTAGCCTTTTCCAGCGACGCTTCAGCTTTTTGCTGTTTTTGTGTTCTACTTTCCAATAGATAAACATCTTTCTCTATAAAAGTATCATTCTCTCCCATCTTTGGAATTCGTCTCCTGGCTTTTACTACTTTTCTACCATATATACTTTTATCTTGTTCCAAAGAGTCACTAACTAAAAATGTGTCTGCTTGCCTACCAGCAATCATACCGTACGAGGAAACATCTCGCTTCGAGTCAGGATCTGCTCGTAGTGCAATCCTTTCGTTCCCATTCATTCCTTTTAAATCCCTGTCTGGTGTACATTCTATACTAAAATCTGTGAGGTCTGAAGATTCTGATTCCAGAGACGACTCAAAAGATTCTTCAGTTCTATATCCATGATTATATATGCACAAACTTTTTTCATTTCTAGTCTTAACACTCTTTCTAATTTTCTTTCTGCTGTCTTTTGTTTTGGGTTGTCTAACTTCTGTACCAGTGTCTTTCTTTAATGCAACGGTGTCTCTCTTTGTCACTGCAAATTAGTGGGTTTTGATTGAGTTTTTCTTTCTACTTTATCAATCTGTGTCTGAGTACTATTCTCCACACTACTGACTGTCTGCGTCTGTGCCTCTCTTTCTTGTCTGACACTAAAGACTGAAGATACCTCCTGACTACCCAAAATCTTGTCTGTGTTTCCTTCTCTGTTTTTCAACCTTGCTACCGAATATCGCAACTGTCTGATCTGAAACCAGTTCTCTCGCAAGGCTCTTGCGTTTTCACTATTTGAAGGCCAAGACCACTGTTTCTTATACCAATTCCTTTTCTGGCTATTACCAATTCCTAAATTTTTGTGTTGATTCATTATATATCTTTGTGTCTCTCTCTTATCTGGTTTCGTATGTATATGGTTGATAAGTTTAGAATTGTAACCATACTGGTTATCGTTCCTATTGATCGACTGCCATCTATTGGGCTTGTCTACATCAAAACATCTCATATCTGTCTTGTGCTCTGTTCGTTCGAGCGTCTGTCTCTTTATCAGTTCTATAATATATGAAATTCTGTCTACGTCCATTTTTAAGCTGTCCATTAACTCCGTCACACGTTCTAACTTTCTATAAAAGATATCCATATTAGTTCACCACGCCGTTATGATATGTTGTTTTCAATTCGTAGGCAGCTTTCAGCTTTCCTATCGCTATTCTATACTCTGCAAAAAGGTTATTCAAAGAACAAATCTTTAAAAACATGCATCACGTTTACATTTCTTCAATATCCTACAACTATTAATTATACATACATGCCTACTTCTTGCTGTTTCATTGCGGAGTTGAGTCTGCCTATTGCCGTGCCTAATCCAGTTAACACCTATGTTAACGAAACCTGTTCCTCTGCCATGCTGAAATATGCTGAAATACTATACTATTTATATAACTAAATTCACAATTATAATTAATAAATATCAATAAGTATCTCACTATATCTAAATTATATAAGGGACGTAAGCAATTATTTTTCTTCTTATAAAGATCAAGTGTTTCAATTAATTAGTCAATTTTATCTAATACACCATGTTATTTTATATTAGTTAAATCTTACATTAATTTAATTACCAGTTATGGCTGAAATATGTCTTCCACGGGTCCAACAGCAACAGGAAAGTAAGTCCAAACACGCCGATTGAGGATTATGCTTGACAACTGTAGGCTTCGCAGGAAAAAAAAAACGAGCGTGTCGTGTTCCTCTATTCCATCATAACGAAAGGAGAACTTCTGAACTCTTGATTTCACCCATTGGCGGGCACATCGGAATTGTGGCTTCTTTTCACCCGAAAAAGGGCACTTCTGGACTTCACCCGAAAAAGGGCCCGTCTGGAAACGGCTCTAGCTTAATGAAGCGATTTAAATAGGGTCTCTTCTTCAGCAGGACGGCAACCCACTATGCCCACCCGCTTCCGAAGATTGCACATTAACGATATCGCTTTGCTTGAGTGTCATTTTAATGAGCTGTAGTTTTTCCAATTCTAACTTAGTTGCGACTGATTTACTTGACAAAGCGGCTCTCACGTACGACAGAGCCCAGAGGAGACTTGACAACGAGCTCTGTAAGCAACAGAGTTCAGGATTAACTTGACAGCGAGCTCTGCAACGAACGGAGCCCAGGATTACGTAGCAAGGATTTGATCAGTGGCGCCTTTATAAGCTCCACACAAACGACAAATTCATAGAATGGCCATGTTAAAGACCCTCGCAAACGACAAATTCAGAGAATGGCCATGTTAAAGATCCTCGCATACGACAAATTCAGCTGCTACCAACTTTACGCCGTGGTATTGAAGAAACAGCCATCTTTTTGTCGCAGTAGTTCAATGAAGGTTTCACAGCGTGTCCTTGGAGAATTTCTGTTCATGAAGGCAAATTTCAATTCCGCGACATCCCATGACTTGAATCCTAGTCACTGGCAACATTTCGCCTTATATAACAGGGCTGGTGGCGAATCTGAGGTGGTGCGAATAGATCAACTCGAAGGCATAGTAATAGTTGAATTCTCTTTTATTTTCTCATTCAGAAGATGTTATACATTAGCGACCAGATGTCAACAGTACGTCTTGACTGCAAGTTAATCAGTTGGTAACTAACTTCCCTAACCCCCCGCGTCACGGCTTGAGCGTCCTTAGTTACGTTTTCATAGGATGCTCAACCGTGGCTAGTCTTTGCACATCATCCCCTCCTAAGCTATTAACAGAGATGGTGCTCTGTTACATATGCTTGCAGATCTACAAATTGATGGGAAAGACATTAGACTTATAAAAAAACATATATTGGAAACAACAAGCTGCCATAAGGATTAATAATGAAGTGGGACAATATCAGTCTATTAAGAGAGGTGTTAGGCAGGAATGTGTAATGTCTCCAGATCTTTTTTCCCTGTACAGTGAAAACATTTTCAGAAATGTAGAAGATATAAATGGAATCAGCATTGGAGGACGAATCATCAATAACATTAGATATGCATATTATACAGTATTGATTGCAGACAATGCGCAGGATCTGCAACAATTAGTAGATGCGGTTGTTGTACACAGTGAGCATCTGGGGTTACAATTAATTGTAAAAAGACGCAGGTTATGGTCGTCACTAGGAAGAACGAAGTACCACAATGTAATATACAAGTAAATGGGAATATTCTTCAACAAGTGAATCGATACAATTATCTCGGAATAGTGATAACATCTGATGGGAGATGCCTTGAATAGATTAGAACAAGAATCGCCATGGCGAAAGTAGCCTTTAGCAAGATGAAAAATATTCTGACCAATAAGAAGATGTCAACTGAAATGAGAAAAAGAGTGTTGAGGGGATACACAGAGCCTGTTCTTTTGTATGGATGTGAAACTTGGACAATGTGCAGTCAAGCTGAAAAACAGCTGATGGCTGCAGAAATGTGGTTTCTGAGGAAAATGCAAAGAATACCACGGACAGACAGAAAAAACCAATGACCAAGTTCTATAGGAGACAAATGAAAATCGTAAATTGATTAGAGAAATTAGACGTAGACAGTCAAACTTTTTTGGACATGTTATGAGAAGAAATGGATTGGAGAACTTGGTGACAACTGGCAAGATCGGAGGGAACAGACCAAGAGGACGATCGAGAGGAAAATACCTGGAAGGCTTGGCCACATGACATGGACGAGACAGGAACACTGAGCTGATCCACGAATCTGGTGATCGAGTGAAATGGCGAGTCATGACCGCTCACGTTTTCCGGCAAGGCACATGATTGATTGATTGTTAGACAGAGACAAACAGTGTTCTTTGTCATATAATTAGAAGAGCATCTGTGGAGAACATGGCGAGAGGTAGAAAGTGCGGTTGTAAAAGAGAGGCAGGGAGAACATGGTGAGAGGTAGAAAGAGTAGTTGTAGAAGAAGCAGAGGCCAACAGACAGAATTGATACTTGGTGATTAAGGCTCGTGTTGTGGGGCATGTCATTAATAGAAGTCATCCGGAAATCCATGCATATCTGCGTCACTTTGCTGGGCACGCGATAATAGTTGTCAGTGGGCGGTTATGCTGTGTTATGTGAGAACAGTAGCTTGTCCTTGTCATGTGTATTTCCTTCATATGTGCCCTTTCTTGAGGTTGAGATGTTCCAGAATTTCCTTATTGTTTTTTTCCCCCCTCCCTCTACCCAAAATGAGAATAATGAATAATCAATGCCATTGTAATCAAGACACGCTCATAAGAATTTAATCTCTCCAAGAAAGTCAAATCAAAAAAGTTGGCAGGGTAGCTGAAGACCCACACTTCAATAGGCTCATTTGCTTGCTTCAACATGTTGAAGGAGATTCATAGATTGTTTGATATGCTCCTGTTGGAAATATTACAGCGAACACATTGCTACCAACGTCTTTCTCAGAACGAACTAGAACATCAAAAGGAGGCGATGCAAGCTGCCTAACGTCCCTAGGAAGAGAAATACACGTCAGCATTGACCGACGCCATCATCTCCACTCCTCATTCTTGTCCATCCTGGACAACGGGGTCTCAGGATCGGGCAGTTCCATGTTGTCCACTTCATCTAAGATCCAGGGCACCCTCATTAAAGCGACGGTAACCAAACGGTCGAGGTAGGCCTTCTGTTTGTGGAGTTCCCTCACTAGCGGCAGAAGCAGGTCTATGACGTTGTCCTGTCGGAGAGTTAGAATGGTCACTGTAACTAACATTTAACTACATGAAATAGTTTCTTATATCTACACAGCTTGCGACACACAAATAATTTCCGAAATCTACACATCTTCCGACATCTAAACATCTTCCAACCTTTAAATATCTTCCAACATCTAAACAGCTTCCAACATCTAAACATCTTCCGATATCTACACATTGTCCGACATCTTAACATCTTCCGACATCTTAACATCTTCCAACATCTAAACATCTTCCAACATCTAAACATCTTCCGACATCGAAACATCTCCCAACATCTAAACATCTTCCAACATCTAAACATCTTCCAACATCTAAACAGCTTCTCACTCTAAACAACAAAGTTAAGAAAGCAAAGTACATTGATTTTAAGTTACATATACTCCCCACTTATTGCATCGTAAAGCAATGTGGTTTATGATGAATTATTTATGAAGAAGATTCAAAATGTGGTAGGAAAAATGTGAAGTAACAATAGGTCCTCTAAAAGTACTGGAGAGTTTTGGTCATAGACCACAACTTTATGAAGGGAAAATCCCAACTGCACCTCCCCGCGGTAGAGGATGGAAACACACTACGGTGTGGCTAACACAGCTCTGGGGACCGAGTATCCACCGGAATAAGTGGACAACTCTGCAGCTGAGCAGAGCAGGGCACTCACTTGTCCTTACAGTCGGAAATGGCTGTCAAAGGCAGAGGTAAAAAGACCACCATGTGAATGTGGAAGGCAAAGGGAAACCACCACATTATCTTCCCAAGACTTCATGGCAAAACATATATCAAAGTTAGTGAAGGACGTTAAAGGCTGTCTTAGGGCATCCTCGTCCGGTAGGGACAGTCATGAGCCACAGGTGACACCAGACAGTCATCCAGCTACTGATGGCAAAATCTTATCTAAAATAAATAAATTTAGAGTAGGAACATGTAATGTTAGGACATTAAATGAGCTAGGAAAGTTGACCAATGTTCTAAGAGAGATGGATAGCATGAAAATGAATATACTAGGCATTAGTGAGATGAGATGGAAGGGATCAGGCAAAATTATAGCTGACAATCACACAATAATTTATTCTGGAGGGGATACACATGAAAAAGGTGTAGGAATAATATTAGACGAAAAAACAGCCAAGTCAATTAATGGATACTGGTGTATTTCAGATAGAGTTATTATGGTGAAAATCAAAGGCAAACCAATAGACATAAATATTATACAAATATATGCACCAACAGCAAGCAGTAGTGAGGAAGAAATACAACACTTTTACGACGAAATAGAAATGGCGATGGCTCAAATTGGATCACAAGAAATAAAGATAATACTTGGTGATTTTAATGCAAAAATAGGAAAGGGAAAAATGGAGGATGTAGTGGGGAATTATGGTTTAGGTACAAGAGATGAAAGAGGGGAAAAGCTAATAGAATGGGCAAATATCAATGATATGATAATTGGAAACACGTGGTTTAAGCACCATAAAAGACGACTGTACACATGGATAAGCCCTGATAAGAAAATACGCAACCAAATTGACTACATACTAATTAATAAAAGATTTAGAAATGCTTTAATTAATGTAAAGACAATGCCTGGTGCTGACTGTAATAGTGATCATGTACCACTATGTGGACAAATAAAAGTAAGATTAAAGAGAGGGAAAAAAATGGTTAAGAACATGAGACTTAATAAAGAGGTTCTGAAAATAGATAAAGAAATGCAAGAACAATACAGAGTGACTGTGAAAAATAGGTACAATGCAATAACTAAAATACAGAGTATAGATGAACAATGGGAAATGTTAAGGGACTCCATTCATCAAACTAGCAAAGAAGTATTACCGGAGAGAGGCAAAATAGCTAAGAGAAAATGGATGAATGAAGATATCTTAAAATTGATGGACAAAAGAAAACAGAGTAAAAATGACAAACAAGAATACGCTAAGATAAATAAAGAAATAAAAGATAAATGTGGGAAGGCTAAAGAAAGTTGGTTAAACGAGCCATGCAAAAAAATTGAATTAAATTCCATTAAAGATACAAAAAATATGCACAGACAAATCAGTGAGCTTACAGGAAGAAAAATAAGAATAAATACAGGGTGTTTGAAATCAAAAACAGGAAAGATAATATTAGAGGAAGATGCTATAATGAAGAGGTGGAATGAGTATATAAGAGAATTATATGTAGGAGAAAGGGAAGAATTAACAGAAGATCGTAAATTAGAAGGTCCACCTATTCTGAAAGAAGAAGTCGCTGACGCTATGAAACGTATGAAGAAAGGAAAAACAGCTGGGCCAGATGAAATCACAATAGAAGAATTAGAAGTATTGGGAGAATTTGGAGTAGATATATTAACCAAAATGTTGAATGATATTTACAGCAGTGGATATTTACCCAGTGATATGCTGAAATCTGTATTTATAGCTATACCAAAAAGACCAGGAGCAATTGATTGTGAAGATTTTCGTACAATTATAAACCATATCACTAAGCTTCTACTCAGAATCATAATGAGAAGAACCAAAAAGAAAATAAAAATGGAAATTAGTGAAGAACAGTATGGATTTGTGGAAGGAAAGGGCACAAACAATGCAATTTATACATTACGGACACTAATAGAAAGGTCAATAGAGAAACAGAGAGACATATATTTGTGCTTCATAGATTATACTAAGGCATTTGATAAAGTAAAACATGATGAACTGATTAAAATGTTGGAAGATATCAACATTGATGGAAAAGATTTAAGAATAATAAAGAATGTTTACTGGAACCAAGTAGAAGCAATTAAAATGGGAAATAAAGAGGGTAGTTACGAACAGATAAAACTAGGAGTACGACAGGGGTGTGTCTTGTCACCAGATCTGTTCTCCCTGTATAGCGAAGTAATAATGAGAGAGATCAAAGAGATGCCAGGAATACTAGTTGGAGGTTATAATATAAATAATATACGCTATGCAGATGACACTGTATTGGTGGCGGATAGTTCAACAGACCTACAACAATTATTAGACGTTGTAGTAACAGAGTGTGCAAGGAAAGGACTCTCCTTGAATATCAAGAAAACAGTAACAATGGTAATATCAAAGAAATTGGTGACACCAAAATGTGACATAGAAATAGAAGGGAAAATCCTTAACCAAGTTGATAATTTTAGATACCTAGGGGCATTTATAACATCAGATGGAAGATGTACAACAGAGATTAGGAGCAGAATAGGGCAGGCAAAAGCCGCATTTCAGAAAATGAAGAGTATCTTATGCAATAAGTCACTATCACTGAATGTAAGAAAGAGAGTGCTGAAATGCTATGTGGAACCAGTTTTGCTGTATGGCAGTGAATCTTGGAATGTAAATGAACAAATTAAGAAGAAATTAGAAGCAACGGAGATGTGGTTCCTGAGACGAATGTTGGGAATTCCTTGGACTGCCAGAGTAACTAACGACGACTGCCTGAAACAGGCTAATGAAACTAGAACATTATATACAACAATAAGACAGAGACAAACATCTTTCTTCGGTAATGTGATGAGAAGAGAGGCATTGGAGAACATCGTAACAACTGGAAAGATCGAGGGGAAGAGAGGCAGAGGTAGACCAAGAGAAGTGATGCTGGATGGATTGAGACGGTGGCATGGAGGAATATCAGCAGCAGAGTTGATCCAGAAAACCAAAGACCGAGATCTGTGGAGAGCCATGAACGCCTACGCCAGCCGGCACGGCACTTGATGATGATGATGAACAATAGGAACAAACATGCTCAAAAATGTCCATAGCTGGCTATTTATAAGAATCCGGGCAAAGAAAAGACAAAGAAGCTTTCAATTTCCTGTTCACTTCTTATAACGAAAAGTTATTTAAATATTCCGAGGCGTATACTATACACGCGGATAACACATAATTATGTAAACACACGATACAATAGATAGTCTGTTGTAAACTACCCGGACTGACAGTGAAACGTTTGATAGTGTGCGTTGTCTATTTCATTTGGAAAAATTCGTTCCGCCATTTCATTATAAGTTTTTCTGCAATACGCCCCTGACGAGATACAGCGAAATATGCACGGCAATAAATTATATATTGTTTGTAGAATAATTAATCAAGATCTGTAACAAACATATATTTACAAACTTATCTATAACGACGGATCTGTAACGAACAAATATATAACGAATCTTAACAGGCAGAGTTGTAACAGACAGAGTTGTAACAGACAGAAATGTAACAAGCAGAGTTGTAACAGAATTGTGACAGACAGAGATGTAACAGACAGAGATGTAACAGACAGAGATGTAACAAACAGAGATGTAACAAACAGAGATGTAACAAACAGAGATGTAGCAGGCAGAGATGTAACAGACAGAGATGTAACATGCAGAGATGTAACAGAATTGTAACAGACAGAGATGTAACAGACAGTGATGTAACAGACAGAGATGTAACAGACAGAGATGTAACAGACAGAGATGTAACAGGCAGAGATGTAACAGAATTATAACAGACAGAGATGTAACAGACAGAAATGTAACAGACAGAGATGTAACAGACAGAGATGTAACAGGCAGAGATGTAACAAACAGAGATGTAATAGACAGAGATGTAACAGACAGAGATGTAACAGACAGAGATGTAACAGACAGAGATGTAACAGACAGTAATGTAGCAGACGTATTTAAACCAAAGGATCTGTAACAAGAAGAGCGAGAGTTATGAGGTCCATTGTGGATGTTTCACACGCCAGGAATGTCTCGGCAAACATAAACTGTAAAGAGCATGACATGGTTCCGCTGACGTTGCAAACATGGAACATGGAAATATAATCTACCCACATAAACTTACCCACATAAGCATACCCATATGATGACGATGATAATAATGATAATAATAATAATAACGATGTTAAAATGATGATGATGACGATAACCACTACTATGGTGATGAGATGATGACGCCAATGAGGATGATGATAAAAACGACCTGAAGATTACTGCAGTGTTGATATTGTAGATAATGGTTATGCAAGTGACAGCTGTCTGATGATGGTGATGATTATGATGATGATATTCTAACCTTGGAAACGTTTGGACTCCGCAAACTGTCCAACCCCAACTTGTACAGGTCGATCACTTCCTGTCCAGGTTCAACGGAGGATAGTCTGTCTGCAAAAATGATTATAAGATATCAGAGTCACTGAACATGAGTATAAGATATCAGAATCACTGAACAGTTGATGCAATAACTGGTCCCTACATATAAACATGAGTATAAGATATCAGAATCACTGAACAGTTGATGCAATAACTGGTCCCTACATATAAACATGAGTATAAGATATCAGAATCACTGAACAGTTGATGCAATAACTGGTCTCTATACATAAACATGAGTATAAGACATCAGAATCACTGAACAGTTGATGCAATAACTGGTCTCTATACATAAACATGAGGATAAGATATCAGAATCACTGAACAGTTGATGCAATAACTGGTCTCTCCATATAAACATGAATATAAGATATCAGAATCACTGAACAGTTGATGCAATAACTAGTCCATCCATATAAACATGAGTATAAGATATCAGAATCACTGAACAGTTGATGCAATAACTGGTCCATCCATATAAACATGAGTATAAGATGCCACACACACAGAATCATTATCATCATCATCATGTTCCAAGCCGATAAGCGTGTTCAGTCATGTTTCGCCATCTCACTCGATTACCAGAGTCGTGGATCAGCTAAATGTTCCTGTCTCGATCATAGAACATGGCCAAGCCATTCAGGTATTTAATTATCTGCTTTCCCTTGCTCTCTTCCATTTGATTTTGCCAGTTGTGACCAAGTTCTTCAATTTATTTCTTCTCATAACGTGTTGACTGTCTCCGTCTAATTTCTCTAATCAGTTTACGATTTTCATTTGTCTCCTGTAGGACTTGGTCATTGGTTTTTCTGTCTGTCCATGGTATTATTTGCATTTTTCTCAGAGGCCATTTTTCCACAGCCATCAGATGATTTTCAGCCTGTTTGCTCATTGACCACGCTTCACGTCCATGCAAAAGCATATATAACACCTCAACACTATTTCTCGTTGAAAATGACATCTTTTTTGGTCAGTATGTTTTCCATCCTGCAAAATGCCACCTTCGCCATGGTGATTCTTGTTCTAAATTTTTCAAGGCATCTCCCATCAGATGTTATGACTGTTCCGAGATAATTGTACCGATTCACTTGTTTAAGAACATTTCCATTTACTTGTATATTAAATTGTGGTATTGCCTCTTGCCTAGTGACGACCATAATCTGTGTCTTCGTACAATTTAATTCTAACCCTAGTTGTTCACAGTGTGTAGCAATCGCATCTACTAAATGTTGCGGATCTTTCTCATTGACTGCAATTAATACTGTATCATCCGCATATCTAATGTTATTGTTGTTTCGTCCTCCAATAATGACTCCCGTCATATCTTCTACATTTCTGAAAATATTTTAAGTGTACATGGAAAAAAGATCTGGAGAAATTACACATCCCTGTCTCACATGCTGATATTGGCCTACTTCATTTTCAATCCTTATGGCAGCTTGTTGTTTCCAATATATCTATTTTACAAGTCTAAGGTCTTTCCCATCAGTTTGTAGATCTGCAAGCATATTTATCATGTTGTCATGTCTTACTTGATCGTAAGTCAACATAGTTGATGCAATAACAGGGTTCTTGCTGGTCCCTCCATATAAACAAATACAATCACAATACAACATTCCTGCCTGAATACTTCGTAAAGAGAGCACAACAAGTCAACAAACAGCTCATGAAACTGAAGACAACAGAGAAGACTGTTCAATTCTTCTCTCACTTCTGTTTCCGTCCCCTAATGTAGCCTGGATCCTCAACCAATTCGCATCAAGCCCTCGTGTCTTTTGTCAACACATAACACAATTCTGAAGTATTGATTGGCTTTCATTGAAGTAGATGAAAGAAGAGGAGATTAGAGGACATGCTAGACAACATAAACATTGAAAGCTTTCGTTAATTATCTTTGGGAGTTCAAAAACTAATTTCTGTTCGGCAGTCGGTGATTTTTCAGTCAAAAAGTGTAATCAAGAGGTGGTTAGAAACATCCCAACTGGCAAGAAAGACCACACAACGATCACAAATTACCTGTCCCATTCACTTTTAAATTGTGAATGTAGGTCAGCGCAGCGTCCCGTTCCAGCTCTGCCTGCTGAAGTTGGATTCTCTGTGATATAAATAAACAGTTTATTCACCCGGATATTGTGGAATCACATGATTCTCTGTGACATAAATAGATTGATTCACCATGGATTTTGTACAATCACATGGATTCTCTGTGGCATAAATAAACAGAAATATTAGCCACGGATATTGTACGGATTTAAATACGGAGATGCAAATAGATACGGAAATAATTATTGCATCTCCAATAGAGATAAAAAGAGGAGTACGGCAGGGATGCATCTTGTTTAAACAAATCGAAATGATTGGACGTGACGTCAATGGAAGAATCATAAACAATCTTAGGTATGCAGTGGATACAGTGTTGCTAGCAGACAGCGAGCAAGAGTTCCAAACACTAGTTGATAGGTATGCAGTGGATACAGTGTTGCTAGCAGACAGCGAGCAAGAGTTCCAAACACTAGTTGATAGGTATGCAGTGGATACAGTGTTGCTAGCAGACAGCGAGCAAGAGTTCCAAACACTAGTTGAACAAGTAAACAGGCATAGTGCACAATGTGACTAAGATATTAATATTTTTTTTTTTTAACCGATAACTATGATAATTAGCAGTGGGGGTAAAAAAAGCCACCAATGAACATCACGGTAAATGGGGAGATACTAGAACAGTTAACAAGTTTCTCCTTTCCTGGACATGTAATAACAGATGATGGCAGAAGTGAAACAGAAATCAGAGACTAAGAATGGCCAAAAATGCTTTCAGCTGCATGAAATCAGTATTAACATCTAGAGAAATTAACAATGAGAATTGGCATATGTTATGTAGTAGTGATCAAATGGATAAAAACGCGTTTTCTTAAACATCCGGTGTGCTGATGCCGAGGTAAGCGGTTCAACCCCTTCACCGGACAGTTGGATTAAAATGTCGATCTATCGTCCTTGACTTGGGGACGTAAATTACAAGTACCACTGAAGTCGGAGTGGGTTCGCCTGATAGCGAGGGACACTGTTAATAGGGAAAACTCATCCACACACAAAATTCAGTCCCAGCACTACTAGAAGTTGGCGAAGGAGTTACGGACGCAGTTCGTAATCTCGCAAACCCGTGTTAGAAACACAGGTGTGGGCGATTTGGCAGCAGACCGACCGCTTTGCGTTGGTTTTTAACGAAATAGTATGGGTGCCGGTCTTTCAGAAAGCAATGGCAAACTACTGAACGTAAACTGGCTAAGAGATTACAACAGCAAAAAATGTTGGAGTTGACTGCGACGACCTGTAAGGGATATGTAACTAACTTTAACTACTAAACGTAGTGTGTGTGGAGTATGCATGAGTGTAAAGCGAGAGAGCGCAAAACAAAACAACTATTCTTATATATATTCAACACTACCATATGGCGCGGAAATCTGGACAATGAACAAGCAATTAGAAAGTCGAATAAAGGCCCTGGAGATGTAGATATACAGAAGAATATGTCGTATTTCGTGGAAACAAAAACAGTCAAGTACAGAGGTTCTAGAAACATTGGGAATGAAAAGAGAGTTGATGAAAGAAATAAACAACGAGGCAAGTGAATTATTTCGGCCACGTTAAAAGACATAACACTTATAAAAATCCATACTGGAGGGTAAAGTTGAAGGCAAGCGAGCAAGAGGTAGACACCGATACAAGTGGGAAGATAACACCAAGAGATGGACGAACAGTGGTCTGTCCGAGAGTACAACCAGGGCGAGAGACAGAAGTGGGAAGATAACACCAAGTTGTATATGTGTGAGTATATACAGTTGTGTATGCGTGAGTATGTCAGCAACTCACTTGCGACAGGCATACAAGGATTCCCTTCTTTTGCACTACACGAAAGTGACAACTCGTAGTGTTTGCAAAAGGATACATTTTTATTCGGAGCTGATCATACAATAGCTCCACGAGCGGATACCACAACGGTATTATACATCATAGGATGTGATGAAGATAAGATGGAATGAGGAGATGATATTAATACTGTAACTACTGAAGCTAAGCTGGACTATTATAACTATTATACTGTCCTTAACAACTACAAAGTATCCCCAGCGGATACACGTCTGATTCCTACGCCGTCCGGTCTCTGTCTGAGCCCGCCGAGCGTGGCGTGTTCAGCCACTAGCAATTAGCTCAGCGTGCGTTCGTTAGTTTACGTGCTGGGCACTGGGCTGTGTTGACCAGAGTTACTTGGTCCTTCCTCGTGAACTGGGTTTCCCAGTCTCTTGGGTAACCCCAGCTCATCTGCACTGGTTGCCCTCCTTGTTGACACAAGTGTGTCCCGTTATAGCTATTTATAGCGTTAGTGTCTCTTCTGTCTGGTCTTCTATCCTGTTACGTCACTTGCCCTCTTCCTAAGCTCTATTTTAGCTCTCCTTAGCTTAGAGCTCTCTCCTAAGTCTTTGACAGAGTATATACAGTTGTATATGTGTGAGTATATACAGTTGTATATGTGTGAGTATATACAGTTGTATATGTGTGAGTATGTACAGTTGTATATGTGAGTATATACAGTTGTATATGTGTGAGTATGTACAGTTGTATATGTGTGAGTATGTACAGTTGTATATGTGTGAGTATATACAGTTGTATATATGTGAGTATGTACAGTTGTATATATGTGAGTATGTACAGTTGTATATATGTGAGTATGTACAGTTGTATATATGTGAGTATATACAGTTGTATATATGTGAGTATCTGTAGTTGTATATGTGTGAGTATCTGTGGTTGTATATATGTGAGTATCTGTAGTTGTATATGTGTGAGTATCTGTGGTTGTATATGTGTGAGTATATACAGTTGTATATGTGTGAGTATGTACAGTTGTATATGTGTGAGTATCTGTAGTTGTATATGTGTGATTATATACAGTTGTATATGTGTGAGTATGTACAGTTGTATATGTGTGAGATTATACAGTTGTATATGTGTGAGTATATACAGTTGTATATGTGTGAGTATCTGTAGTTGTATATGTGTGAGTATATACAGTTGTATATGTGTGAGTATGTACAGTTGTATATGTGTGAGTATATACAGTTGTATATGTGTGAGTATATACAGTTGTGTATATGTGAGTATATACAGTTGTATATGTGTGAGTATCTGTAGTTGTATATGTGTGAGTATCTGTAGTTGTATATGTGTGAGTATCTGTAGTTGTATATGTGTGAGTATCTGCAGTTGTATATGTGTGAGTATCTGCAGTTGTATATGTGTGAGTATATACAATTGTATATGTGTGAGTATATACAGTTGTATATGTGTGAGTATCTGTAGTTGTATATGTGTGAGTATATACAGTTGTATATGTGTGAGTATATATAGTTGTATATGTGTGAGTATATACAGTTGTATATGTGTGAGTATATACAGTTGTATATGTGTGAGTATATACAGTTGTATATGTGTGAGTATGTACAGTTGTATATATGTGAGTATATACAGTTGTATATGTGTGAGTATCTGTAGTTGTATATGTGTGAGTATATACAGTTGTATATGTGTGAGTATGTACAGTTGTATATATGTGAGTATATACAGTTGTATATGTGTGAGTATGTACAGTTGTATATGTGTGAGTATATACAGTTGTATATGTGTGAGTATGTACAGTTGTATATATGTGAGTATATACAGTTGTATATGTGTGAGTATGTACAGTTGTATATGTGTGAGTATATACAGTTGTATATGTGTGAGTATATACAGTTGTATATGTGTGAGTATGTACAGTTGTATATGTGTGAGTATATACAGTTGTATATATGTGAATATCTGTAGTTGTATATGTGTGAGTATCTGTGGTTGTATATGTGTGAGTATATATAGTTGTATATGTGTGAGTATGTACAGTTGTATATGTGTGAGTATATACAGTTGTATATGTGTGAGTATATACAGTTGTATATGTGTGAGTATGTACAGTTGTATATGTGTGAGTATGTACAGTTGTATATGTGTGAGTATATACAGTTGTATATGTGTGAGTATCTGTAGTTGTATATGTGTGAGTATATACAGTTGTATATGTGTGAGTATCTGTAGTTGTATATGTGTGAGTATATACAGTTGTATATATGTGAGTATCTGTAGTTGTATATGTGTGAGTATCTGCAGTTATATATGTTCAACTTCGACAGTCACCAGATTGATGTACAGAACAATTCCCATCATCATCATCAGTTACAGTTGCACAAAGCATTGGCGTCATGACTTGCTATCTCACAGGATCAGCAGAGGCAAGTACCGTAGATACACAGCAGCGTGGCAACGTGTAAGGAATGGAACCGTTTCACAAACCTTGTCTTCCAGAAGATCTTGTACAGCTGTCAGCTCTATCTGAAGCTCCTCTTGCTCACTGAGTTTATCTGGAGTCGATCCGCGTGGATCGCTTGATGTCTTCAAACTCTCTTCTACGTCAAACGGCTCCTCCTTCATGGCTACAAGAATAGAACGCAGCTGCTCCCACTTGTTGTCGTTGGATAAACTCAGCTTTGACAGAGAGAAAACGATGACCAGTGAGTAAAAGATGACAAGATACGGGGGAGAACCATACTTAGACAATAATTAAGTGTAAAATAATATGGTCAGATAGAGATATTGTCCAGCTCTGCTCACCTTAGATTTGGGATATGTCATAGGTACTTCAGTTTGGTTGCTTGTGGTTTGCTTGGGTGGCTAGTTGGTTGTTTGATTGGTGGATTGTTGGTTGACTGATTGGTTGATTGTTTGCATGAATGATTGATTGGTTGAATGAATGTTTGTTTGTTTGAATGAATGGTTGGTTGGTTGGCTGGTTGAAACACATGAATGAAACCTAGCTATTTACATTAACAAGTATTGCATGTATCATCACATGTAACGTAAAGAGTATTACATATGGTCACATTTACAGCTATAAGTAACACATATATCACCACATTAAAAGTGATAAGTATAATGAAGCCGCCTGGCGAGGCTCTAGGCGGTCATGGTGTAACATATCCCATCGTCCGCTGGTAAAACGCGAACTGCATGATGGGATGTCGCCCCAGCCAAGGTTTTAAAAAGGGCTGCACGATATTTTCGCGCCCTTTTTTTATTGAAATCACCGCAGCCGGAGGGACGATATGCGCAGGAGAGGAGGCAAGAACCGGCCTCCCTCAGCCATCAGACCCGGGCGGATGGACACAAATGTCCTCAGATTTGAACAAGAAGACCCATGTTCGGTTCACGGTGTTTATAAAGCCAGGCGTTCATGCCTAAAAATAGGTCTAGGAGACCCAAAGAGTGCGTTGTGACTGACCTGTGCTCTCAGTATACTCACAATTGGCAGGTGGAAACATAGAGGATTACCTGGAGTTGTCCAGCTGTGAAGCTGTGTGATACTGGGGCACTGTCCCTGTACGGTCATGAGAATCACTGTTATTGTAAATGTTGTTTAAACGAGGTCAGTGAGGAAATAAGAAAGTTTGACACAGACATTGTAGGGTGGTGTAGTAAGTTTGGTTGAGCTGTTGTTGAGCTAATAACTGGCATCACTGCACTCAGGACATTCCCATGCGCGCTCCATTCCGTTGTTTAACATCCAGCTAAAAGTCACTACTAATCGTTCCCACCGCTATCTGATTGAAAGATTTTCAGGTCTTTCCTCTCAGTTTTAAGATGCTTCCAGAACCCCTGCCGATCCCCCTCAATAGAATTTCCCCCTCCCCTCCCCCCAACTTTCGGGTTCTCAATCTGTTTCCTCGCCGTCTCCACCTGGTCCCACAGGCGCACGACCACCTTTTCCCTGTCCATAGGTAATCTGCCACCAAGAGGTGCATTGCCTGCCAGCCTATCAGCCTGCTCATTCTCCCGCACCCCCGCATGGCCAGGGCAAGAATATCCATACCATTTCATAATCTGCGACCTCTGAAGCGAGGTGAGCCATTAAACTTACTTAGCAAACTCCTTGAGTCCGTGATGAATACAACTGAGTCTCCGACAGGGGAGTCTCCGTGGCGAAGTAGTCAAGCCGTTTGACTCAGGCTTCGAAGGTGGTGGGTTCGATTCCGGGCCGCGTCCTTCGGTTCATGAGTGAAATTTTTCGGAGACTCCTGTGGGTCGTCGCTAGAGCTACAGAGTTCGTGCTTTGTGCGACGCTTTTCGCGCTGCGGAAAAAGACCGAGCCATATGGGATAAAATCCCGGTGCAATGAAGTCGACCCTGTCGACTTTTAAGCGACTTTTTTTTTTACATCTGAGTAGTAAATAAACCGATGATTGTGGTTGATTACAACGTCATGTAAAGGGTGAGCAATGTGTGCCCACACACAAACACACACTGAAAATACAAGACATGACCTCTGACCACGGTCCCTATTGCCATCTAGTCATGTCTATGCTGCCGCCTCCATCAGGGATTGAACCTTGGAGCTCTGTGTTGTGACTGACTTGTGCTTTCAACATTCTCACACACAGCCGGTGGAAACAAAGAGGATTACCTGGAGTTGTCCAGTTGTGAAGCTGTGTACGTCACGTGACACTGGGGCACTGTCCCTGCATGGACAGGAGAAGCATTGTTATCGCAAAAGTTATTTAGAACGAGGTCAGTGGGGAAACAAGAAAGTTAGACACAGACATTGAAGGATGATGTATTAGTAAATGTTAACGAGGTAGGTGGGTAAATGAGTAGAGTGCATACAGAAAAGGGGGCAGATTGTGATAGTGAAAGATACTTCTACGAGATCACTGGAAACATTAGTAAATTACATAGAGGCATTGGGAGATGTTTCGGATTCGGGAGTCTTGTAATGACTTACCGCTGTGGCGCCAGTTAGCATGTACATACGGCTGACTTTTCTTTTCTTTTCTTTCTTTTTTTTTTTTTGCATATCCTATTTATTGCTGTCAACACCAGCATTTTACTGCTGTTGGTGACGTCTTTACAAGTTTATGTTCAGTAGTTTGCCATTGCTTTCTGACCGGCCGGCACCACGATAAGACCCAGCGCGACGCGGTCTGCTACCAAATCTGTTACAGCTGCGTTTCGAACACAGGTAAGCGGAATTACGAACCGCATTCGTAACGCCTTCCCCACGGAGAAGGGCATATGGCTGACTGCCAGTCTTAAATTGTGTATATATGTGATCATGTTATAAATTATTACATGTACTAAAACTAAAAGTATGCCAGGTCACATGGTGCCATACCAACCATGTTGGCGCCAGATTAAATGTTTGGTAATTGATCCCTGGGCACAATGAATACTCCTAAAGTCATAGTGCGTGATGAAAACCATGACCATATATATATGCAGTAGTGGCTTAGAGGTTATGACTTTTCTCCGTAATCTCGTATACTCTCGTCGGTAACGTGATGACGGTAAGAATCAGCAATGGATTGAATCGCATCGGTAACTTACGGGGTATGTGAGCCGGCCGCTCAGAAATCAATGGCAAACTACTGAGCGTAATCTTGCCAAGAAATCAACATACAGCTGAATGATGCTGGTGTAGACAGCGATGTCCTGTAAAGGATATGAAAAAAAAGTATGTATGCAATAGGAAGGTATTTTACAGTATTCTTCTGTAGCATTAATGTGTTAGTGGCTAAATAGACAGAGGTTAAGCTATGTGGGTATTAACATGATAGAAAGAACTAGAATTGTATATGGTGCTTAATTATGATAATCTAGATGAATCACTACAGTGCTCTAAAATGCTACAGTCATGCAGAGATATGTTGTAGATTCACCAAGATGGTCGCACGGTAAAGAAATTTGTTATGTAGCAAAAACATTTAGCCATTTAGCATATGTGGCATCACATCTAAGTGTTCGTGCTTGAAGGTGTATAAGATTGTTAGTGGAATCATTGTGACTGATACTCAATCTGAAGTTCAACATGACGCTTGCTTTACCGTGGAAAGTGTGTGGGATTGCGTTATGTACCACCAACTGCAAAGATATTTGTGCATATTAGTTATTATCTGAAGCGTAATAAAGGGATATTTATAACCGATGTACCATATGAGGCAGGGAGAAAAAAGAGGTGACATATGCCTGGGTCATTGACAGTAAGGTGAGTGACCTGGCTACGAGAAAAACAATCAACCCTGAGAAATAATGGGGCGGGTGTGAGTGGAAACCCCCAGGGTGGATGGGGAGAGAGAGTTAGTTCTGGGTGAAGTCAGAGGACTTGAGGACAGTTGATGTTTTGGCGCCGAACGGATCGGTTGTCAAAGACGTGGGAGTTTTAGACTGACTGTGGGTCAGTTCTTGTGTTGTGTTGTTCTCCCAGTTGTGAATACAGGCTTGAAACCCAGTGGGGGTTGGATAGTTAATGGAGGCCTGAACCCAGAGTGGGTTTATAGCTAGGGGAGACTAGACCCAGTGTGTGGGTTGTGATGTGTGAGGTCCAGCTGTGCATAGTAGCTGGATTACCTGTCTTGTGGATTTGATATGAAGCAGGCTTGAGAAGGCAGTAATGTGTGCTGGTTAAATTGTGAGGAGGATATTTATATTCTATGGATTATCTTGTTTCTGGATATAGAGTTGTGTTCCGTTTGTACGTGTTCTTTCTGTATTAAAGGATTATGTGCGCCAACTCAATCTTGTGTAATGACTGATGGATGTGTATTACTGGGGTGAGTTGCATTGTGAGACAGTTAGATAACTCAATTGACACACCAGGAGCATCGTTACCTAGACAACGACCATCTCACGAACTTATCATCGTAAGAACATCGTGAGAGAGGATTACTGGACATCTGTAGTCCAGCCACAAAGAATAGTACACTAAATGGGGTGGCCTTAGGCAATGCTGGTTGGCATTAATTTGTAATAATAATATCAGATGCGGCAGGTTATATTGTGTTATATTGTAGGTGTTGATGTGCAGTCGTCTTATTCAGCCATGGGTATTTCAGGAGTAGACAGGCTGATAGGCTAGCAGGGAATGCAACTCTTGGTGTTAATTTGCCTATGGACAAGGGGGAGGTGGTCGTGCGCTTGTGGGACCAGGTGGAGAAAGCGGAGGAACAGATTGAGAACCCATATGTGGAAAGAATGAGATTGCGGGGGATCGGCAGGGGTTCCGGAAGAATCTCAAAACTGAGAGGGAAAACCAGGAGAACGTTTAATCAGATAGCGGTGGGACCGTTTAGTAGTGTGACTATTCGCTGGCTGTTGAACGAGGGGACGGAGTACGTATGGGAATGTCCTGAGTGCAGTGATGTCGGTTCTTAACTCAACGCAACTCAACTCAGGAGTAGACAGCTGGTCCCAGGCCACATGGAAATTCACATAAGCTGAATTCTTTAGAAGTAGACGAGGCTGATGTAAATAAACTCTACTGATCTACACGACAGGTGTATGTGTCTGTTGCATTTGATAGTTAAATTCCGTTATTGCTGGGCAAATCAGATCAAATCTTTCATCACTGGTATGTGTGTAGGATCTGAATGTGATAGTTCCACAGAATTTGAGGCATTTTATAAGTGAGTAATGTGTTACATGGAAAGTCAGAAAAGGCTGAGAATGTTGCAGTAGAAGCTGGTCAGTTCCAACAACATCAAGTGTTATTTTGCGATAGTAGTGGTACAACTGGAGTGTGTAGTAAAGTGATTGTTTGCCATGTAACGTCGGAGGCAAGAGTCAATGATTTAGAATTAGATACAAATGTGGCAAACGGAAGAGAGAGAGAGTTAACCGAGAGGAGCATGAATACACATATTGCTACATGACGTCACGGCGGACTACGTTACCATAGTCAGTCAAGTTTGGAAACATCACGG